>WHYT01013430.1:121606-210059 GCA_009806455.1 Tetrax tetrax | reverse complement strand
CGGCGGGCTGGGCCTGGAACAGTGTGCGGAGCCTTGCTCTCCGAGACACGCCGTATCTCGTACGGCCTCGGTGGTGAGGCCCTTTGCCCCTCCTCTGCCTTCCCCCCCATGCCCTCATCTTCCCTTCCCTGATCAAATCCTCCTCCAGTTTGATTTTATTTTTATTATTTATTCTTGAGAAATGTATAAATTCATATTGGCTATGTCTCTTGGGCCACCATCTAATCTTCTAGGTGATGACAACGTGATTGATGATTAATAGATTCCAGTGTCTCGGCAGCTGCCAAAGGGAGCTGTAATTTCTGAACGTGTCCTGTAAGATGGAAGTGGTGTTTGTCCTTCTCCAGTAGTGAGTTTTTAATCAGCCCAGTTGTCTTTACATTACTGAAAACTTTTCTTTGTAATATACAAAAGGAAGATGTGGAAATAAGCCATTTCCATTGTATTAACGTGTAGATTAGGGGCCCGATGTTTTGAGTGCTGCAGAAATCCTGTAAGTGATATTCCCTGCTCTGGAAAACTTTAATATTAAGTCAGCAAGGTAGGCAACTGAGAGGATGGAGAATAAACACACAGGGAAACTCATTGAACTGGTGAGATATGGATCAGTGGCGCGATGGAGATGAAAAGTCAGTCACGCTGAAATCCAGAATGAAACTCACTCATCGCTCTGATGCCATTTTTTGATGGACTGTGGAAAACACAGAAAAATGAAACCAGTCCTTTGAAAACATTGCAAATTGGAGAATAACATGAAATGTGATTTTATCATTTCAGAGATGAGGATTTTTAAAATTCACTAAAATCCCAGTAAGGACTCTGAAAACCGATGGGTTTTTTTGTTTGTTTGTTTGTTTAGGTTTTTTTTTTTTGTTAGTCTGTATTTATATTTTCAATGTAGAAAGTAGCTATCGATATCCTTGCCTCATAATGTTAGCAAAAAAAATACTTGCAGAATGCTGAATTTAATCTTCTTCCATTGCCGTGGATACAAACAGAAAGTGGTTATGAATTACTTTTCATTGATAGAAGGAATTTATTTGTCCATTTATTTTACTGGAGTGTCTGCTGAAATTGAATTTCTTGATTAATGATCTAGAGGAGGCAACGCTGAAGAAATCTGCTTTTGCAACCACAAGGAAACTCTGCAGGGGTGCGGTGGGTCGTGTATGACCGTGACCCTGAGCGGGACCGGGAGCGCGCACAGGGCAAAGCCGCCTGGGCAGGGCGTCGCGGGAGACAAGGGTCGCTCACGGCCACTGCCGAGCGGAACCACGGCTCCCGCCACAGAGCTGTACGGAAACGCGTCGGGTAAAGTTGTCAGAAATAATAACAAAAGTCATTCTACTGGACAGAGAAGCAGATCCAGCTCGTGTAGGGCATTGTTACCATTCTTTCCCAGCAGCTGTTCTCTCTGACAAAATAACGGAGGTAGTACAGTGCAGATTTTAAATCAAGACAACGTAGAGGCACAGAGGATCTGGCGGCCGTGGGGAACCGCAGCTTTCGGAGCAGGCTCACCCCGGCCGCCGCTGCCCTTGCTCAGGTGGGGTCCCTCGCGCTTGTCTGCTGCCTTCTTATTTTACTTTTTTTTTCTTCTTTTTTTCTTGCACACTTTATCCTTTGCCATACAAGGTATAAATTCTCCCTTCTGCTGTTTTCTGGCCCGCACTGCTCTGCTCCTCGTTAGCCCCTTACACCTGCGGTTCCAGAGTGCAAACGGCCGACGGCTGCTCCGCTCCTCCCTGGGAGCGTTTCTGCCTGCGGGCTCGTCGTGTTCCTTAAACAGCACGGCTTCTCCTGCTCGAGCGGGCGCTCGGAAATGAAAAGCCTTTTCGAGTGCTGCTGCACTTTATAAATCATACATCATACGGACTGTTTATTGTACACAGAGTTTAACAAACTCATTTTTCAGCTTGCTGACGGCTTTTCCCACAGCCCACGCATGGCGTATCGCTAACGAGGCCGCGGGGCGGGGGGGATTTGTTCTCAATTACTGCCTCATCCCTTCGCTTTCCGCTTTTTGTCTGTTTCAAGATTGTCTGTGTTGCGAGGCGGTCACAAAATCTGTCCCATGTCCGTGGCAGATTTTGCTGAAGTTGGTGAATGTATTTTTGTGCAGAAAAGATAAAAGGTGTGCAAATAAATTAAATGCGTGTGCTCCTCTTGCGGAAGCACAGCATCTGATGAACAGCATCCCTACAAATACATGTTTTTTTCTGGTAACGGATTGCTGCTCGCGCAGATGCCTGCCAGGTGTGCCCTGATCGGGCCCGGTTTGGCTTTCCTGAAGATGATGAAGCTCACCTCAGCACCGAGCACGTTCCTCAGCGTGCTCCAGAGGGGAAAATGGTGTTCAAGGGGAAAGCCAATTTGCAACTGAAAAAATCTTGACCTTAAAAATGTAATTAGTCCTGCTACGAAGTTTGCTGGAAATTGTTTGCCAAGTCCTGGGCCAGCTGACTCCTTTGGGGCCCTTCCTTTGACTGGAGCGGGAGTTCAGCAAATCTCCAGTCTCAGGAATAATGGGAATCAGCACTTAGACCTCATCCTAGAGCATGGAAAGAGTGTTAACTGCCATTTTGGCTTCTGATGTACTTTCTACGTCATCAGAACTGATGAAGTGTTTTATTGGAGAGAAGAGAAAAACCAACAAATCAGGGAGTGTTCCCCTAGGCTGATGAGTACACGCCATGTGATAACATGCTATTATTAACCTCAGCTGGGGGCACGTAATGGATTCAGAGTAGAAAAAAAAGCCCATGCGAAAAAAACCCAGCCACTTGGAAAAATGTCTTGAACTAAAAGCAGAAAAACGGCAGCTGGTACAGGAGGTTTTGTGTCTAGTGGTCCAAAGTACTGCCAAGCGCTGGACAAAGTTTTGAGTGCAATTTCTTCTCTATATTAAAAATAACACAACGCACCAAAGCATTAAATGAAGGTATTTCCAGCGTGTAACAGATTGCTCACTTACAACGTGTGCTTGCTGGCTGTGGGTGTTTCCGGAGAGCGGGCGGCGGCGGGCAGTCCGTCCAGGAGAGGTGCATGAGGGATGCTGCAGTGGTTTTGGGCTGAGCGTGTATAATTCATGTAATCCTAAATCAATTGACGGTATCAATAATGAAGCACCTTTTAATGGGCTTTTGACTGGTCAAGTGTCAAGGCAGATTGTGCGGCGTGGAGAGGAAGGAGAGGAGCAACTGCCCGCGTTGCGTAGGCTTGTGGCAGAGCATCAAGAGATCACACGCTCGTGCAGGCAGCCGTTCCGCATGGCTCTGGGGTTGCTGAAGCTGAGTTCCTTCTCATCTAACGTACGCCTGCCGCTTAAAAGCAGCCTCAGCCTCTTAAGAAAATGCACCAAATTTATGTGCTGCTTTTAACTTCTTCTAAAAGGGCGTGCTTATGAGCTCTGTGAAAGAGAAATGGCTGAGAATGCAAGTTACGCTTTCCAGTGGGTCTGAGCCGAGCCGGGAGGAGCTGCCGGGAGTTAACTGAGCCCTGCTGTGCTGCCTGGAGCTCTTTAGTTAACTGTGTGAACTGTTCTCTGCTATAGAGGTGCTGGAGAAGGCATTTCTTCAATACCATTCAAATATTGCCTCATTTTTTTGATCTGAATTTCACATATTGTCTCCTGGGAATTTCCATACATTTCTGCTCTGGAATGATGCTATTAATAATTCTGCTGTGTGCTCTTGCTGCCGTTCTGCTGCACTGAATGCAGCGTTTCCCAATTTCTGAGCCAGTGTGGAGAGTTTTAGCACGATTGCATCCACAAAAACCAAGCATAGCTGTACAAGTAAAGCTCTTCAGAATACCTCAAATCTGTAATTGTCCCGTGAGCCCTGGTAGCAGGGTTTCTGTGGCTCTGGAATATGGATGAAACCAAGATTGAGCTTTCACAGGGCTGTGCCAGTCGCCCTCCATACTGCAGAGAACGCGGGCTCGCTGGGTACGGATGGGGCTGGAGAGGGGACGGAGAGGAGCCCCACGGGCTCGTCTGGGGCCTGCCTTGCATTTTGGTCTGTACTGGGTGCGCTCTGTTCTGGTATTGCTGGCACGGCACGTCCCAGCTGAGGTTTTCAGAGCTAAATGTTGATTTGCCCCATTCTCAATGGGAAGTGCCCTCCTCTCCACACTGCCCTTGGCACCTTGGCCATGCTGAAGGCTATAGTTACTCTGAAAATTAAAGATTTCTCTGAATCTAAAAAGAAAAAGATTGGTTTTGATTCCTCCTCAGAAAGCAGCTGCTTGTGTTATATTATTAAAAAAGTAAAAAGCCCCCTCTTCCCCTCAAACATTCACCTGTTATTTCACACACAAAATACAGGGTTCCGAAGAATCAGAATCCCAATACAGTGTATTTTTAAGGAAATAGAGTAGCTTTCTTGTGTTCAAACCTATGAGACTGAGCAAGGCTGCCTGGAGAGTGAGTACCTCTGTGTGTCGACAACTCAGTCAGTGTTGCCCTGCTATTGATTGTTCCTTTTTTGTTTTTTCCCCTCTTGTTTTTCTTAAATGCAGGCAACCTTCCCTACGACGAATGTCTCTGTGCCCAGTCATGGCTTTGCCGCAGCATCAGGAGGAAACAGAGATGCTGCCGTTTGCCTAGGTAAGATAAATAGTGCCGAGGTGGTGGGCTCCTCAGCTGAAGATGGATTGGGCAATACAAACCGTTCTTGCTGAAATTTCTCTTTTTAGGTGACTGAGAAGCAATTTCAAGCAATAGGGAAGTTCTGGCCTGGTACCGTTCATCACTTCGTTTCCAGTAGAGGAATTAGTCATGGTGTAAGTAAATAATGGAGAGAGAGGTAAAAGGCAGAGGGATGCAGCATTTTTCTTCATTTTTGATTGCTGCGTTGCAAAAGCCATTGCCATGGAGAAGGGCAATCTGCAGCCTCTCTGCACGAAGACGGCAGTGTCGTTAGGCGGGAGGCACCGCCTGCGGGCGCCTGGTTCTGGGACCAGAACACCCTCCTGAGCTCCCTAACAAAGCTTTAGCAGCTCCTAACGGGCTGTCCCCTCAGTCCCGCTCCCCCAGCCCTGCCCGAGGAGGTTTTCTTTGCTGCTTCCTTCAGTTTTGTGCGGACTCTGAAGTCCAGAACAACGGTGTAACTGGTAGCGCACAGCCCCGGGACGGAACGGCCGGGAAGGGGTCACTTTATTTCCAGTGCAGGTTAAAGTGATGGAGATGCACCGTGTGAGCATTCAGTGTTTGGGGGCTGCCCTGAAGCAAGCTCATTGTACGCTCAAAATTATTAAATCACTGCATTGCTCTCATTGAGCTCCCCTCCCCGGCCAAAGTAGAGTGTCTGAAATTTCCCATGCCCTTCTGAGGTACCGGTAAATTACTCGGAATATACATTCAGTCGTTATTCCGTACACGCTGTTTGTTGGTTCTGTTAACAGAGAGCGTGGTCTCTGCTTACCATAACTGCTACCAGCACAGATCTCACAGGGGGTGAGGGCAACACAACACGAAAATCCTAGGGATTTCAGATTGAGGAGACTGAATTTTATATACTTGTGTTGGGTTTTTTAATTTGGATTACAGCGATCACTTCACAAAAGGTATATTATGAAGGATACATTATAAACCTGTGGTTTTGGTCTGTGCACGGACCCGGATGGCGGTTTGTGGCGGTGTCTGAGGGCTGTGCCTCATGCACCTTTCCAGTTTAGCTCCCATTTCATTTCAAGGCCATGGGAAAATGACTTCTGCTGCTCCTTCCATTTCATATTCATTCATCATTTTCACACGGTAACTACACAGAGTTGTGTTGTGTGTTAGGCAACTCAGCCGTATGGAAAGCTGCCAACATTAAAAATCAATTTTTTTTCTCTGAACCAGAATCTAGGAGCTGTTTCTTACCACGCTTCAAGAAAGTGAAAAGTAGCACTGGCTCCAAACCCCCCGTGGGTTTTAGTTTTCCCGTTCCTCATATGTCCCCGAGATTTCAGAGTTTTCTTACTCATATTGGATTGAAAGAATGAGTTTTTGAAGATTTCTGTGGAAAAACAAACCAAAAAATGTTCAGTGTAGAGCCGATGACACTCAATGTGAGGTCACAAAACGTGTTGCTGTAAATGGAGCCTTTTTTGGGTGAGCGGCGGCAGAGTGACTGCCAAAGCGGGGCTGGGGGTCTGCACCGGCCCGTGCGTGGGGACGGCGACGGCTCAGGTGGTGCTGGGGTCGCCGGGAGCCCAACTGCCCCGGTGCCGCGTGCGATTCCAGGATGGGATCTGGTCCCAAAAAGGGTTGGAGGTAACTCCAGGGATTTGGTCCCAAAAAGGGTCGGAGGTAATCCCAGGGACGGCTGCAGTGCAGACAAGCTGTGGTGCTGTGTTTTCCCATCTCAACAAAGTTTGTCAGCTGACTGGGAGATGTAAGGGAAAGGCGCTTTCTTCAGAGCTGAAGGGAATAAAGGGATGCAGTAGTGGTGACAAAAAGTGGGCGGTTAGTGTTTTTCATGAGTTTTCCAACAAGCCCAGCTTCTCCCCGCGTCGCCCTGCTCTGGAATTACAGTTCTGCATTTACAGCTGGAATTGCTGCCGAGGAGGAGGAGGAGGGGGACCGTCCTGCGCCCGGTGCGTGGGCTGGCAGCACCCAGGCGCTTGCTTTCCAAACCAGAAGGTTTCTGACTCTGCCGTGGGGGAATTCCGTCCCTCCGCAGCACTCGCTCTGGTGCCTGTTTTTCCCTGAATTGCCCGCTGTTTCCGTGGCTGGCATCCGTGCGAAGCGGGATGGATTGCACTCACAGACCAGTGCTGCCGTGTGCCGCAGCACAGGGACAAGATGCTCCACAAAAGACAGAGAAGCAGAGACAGAAGATGTAGGGGGGAAAAAAAGACATTTCCACTTTTTACGTGGAGGAGTAAAATAAACAGGGGAGCGTTTCCCAGGCGAGGCGCTTGCTATGGCGTGTGTGTGTGAAGGGCAGGGCGCCGCGTGCGTGGCATTGCAGAAACGTCACCCCGTCACGCGCCAGCCCTCTGTGCCGCTGCCTTTCTGCGCAGCCTGCACGAAGCACACCAGCTCGTGTCCCAGATCGGCAGGGTGCTTAACCTTCTTCCAACATTTTGTGGTCAAGAAAGATCAAAACGGGGAAGCAGTTCTCAGTTGCTTCAATATTTTTTCTCTGGTATTTCAACCACCAATATAACAACTTTGAATTTGCTGAAAAAGCCATTTATGATGTTTCTACTGAAAAATTTAAGCCAGCTTTACCATGCAGAAGTGATTAACGGTTTCATTAAGGTGCCCACGTTGCCAAGGCAACCCAGTGTGGATGGGTGGAGAACCGGTCCATACGTTCCAGGGCGAGCTCCCGGCTGTGGGACTCTGCACTCCGACGTGCCTTACTGCTCTCTTCGATTTATTCTGCTGACGCTACAGTGCTGAAGCACAGTTGTTTAATAAAGGTAATGATGAGAACAATACATTGAGAGAGGTTAGATTTGATGAACTGTGGGATGTTTGCTATTTTTGGTGTTGCAGACACTTGTTGGTAAGATTGGTAAGATGCGGTGTATTTTAATGCAAAGCACTGTTCTCTCTCTTCACACCAATTACTTGATAAGCATGCTTTATCTTGGATTCAGAATTTGGGGTGCAAATAACCCTTCAAACACTGAGTGCAGACAGCTGATGCGGATGAGTGTGAGCAAGGTCCCGGAGCAGAGGCACGTGGGGAAAGGCGGGGATAGGAAAGGGAGGCCAGCACCGGGCGTGGGGGAACCCAAAGCCAGGCGGTATTATCTTTTTATCACCTCATTTCCCAGGTAATGAGTAAAATCCCACAAAGCGGAGATCTTATATGCATATGGCCAACAAGGAAGACAACAAAGCTGTCAGTGGGAGCTTAACACCACTGCTGCCTCCTTGCCATGCAGTGAAGTGTGAGGCATTTCCATGTGGAAGATAAATCCATTGGCAGTATTTTATTTTTACTGTCTTTGCTTGGATACCCAGCAAAAGGCCTTGTGCCTTCTGCTACCCAGGCTGCACTAAAGGTATTTAAAACAAGATTTGTAACTTCAAATCAGGAAAAAACCCCACTTGTTACTGGAGTCATCCCAGCATTTGTGCTGATAAACGCCCACCTCTGAACTGCTGCTGTGCTGTGGGCTGGTAAAGGTGGCCGTACGTTTGCTCCATTGGCCAAGGCACAAACGTGACGAAGTTGTTGGTACTGTTAGTACCTACTTGTGTGATGTTATTAAAACCACTGGGAGAATGCGGCTCTGTGGGCTGGGATCACCGCTGGGAAGATCAGCAGTTGTCCCAGTAAGGGGATCTGTCCTCAAAACCATTAAAGCGTGCTCGTTGCTGGGAGGCGAGAGAAACACGACAGCCCACTTATGGTCCGCTTATCCCCAAAACAATAAAGTACGGTGTTAACGTGCCGAGAGGGTAATGCTCCCTTGTACGCGTGCCTGGTCTGTTTAATCAGGCAGACAACATAAAGGCAAGAGTTATGCAGAGTCGTGTCCTTAGGCGGATGATGCCATCGTAGAAATTTACTCTGCAGCATATATTGTTCACAGTTACACATTTTAACTCTGTCAAGTGGAGCTGCGCTATAGAGGAAAGACAATTTTACACTAAAAAAAAAATGCTGTTGGTCCCTAGTCTTTTCTCGGCCATACCCAGATTGACTGTGGAATTTGGATTAGCTCTATAAACTTTTATTTTAAAAGGTGAGATAATAATTCTGACTTTGGGGGGATGCAGCCGTGGTTGCAGCAGAGGCTCTCAGGCAGTGATGTCCTGAGGAGAAGCGTGGGTCTTCTGAAGAGTGATTTCCCTTCGCAGGTCAACTCTGGATCGTTTGACAAGGCTCACCGTAATAACACCAACGCAAGGTACACCTCAAACACACCTCTGAGTAAGCAATTGGGTTTTGATTGGCATATCTAATGAGTTTAATAGCTGGACAGATCATGGCTTTTTTGAAGTATGGTGCTGCCTTTTTGGGTCTCCTCAATGAAACTGGATCTGTTGTTCTGTTCTAAGTACTGACAAAGTCGATACAACCACGTGTTTTCTGACAGGGAGCATCCTCTCATCTCACACATTACCCGTGTGTGGGAAGATGCCAGAACACAGCGTTCTGTAAACACTGTGATCAATAAGAGTTCAGGTGGCAGGGGCTTTGGTGCCCGGCGAGAACAGGACAGCTTCATCAGGCAGGGTTTCTGAACGACACCAGATGTAAGACAGGACAGCCTTCTCGAGAGGTAGGCCTATCACTTAATCACAGGAGAAGGTAGATGTGTGAAACACAAAATGTGACCTAGGAGAGGCAAAAGACTCAGCCCTGATGTCTTCACATATCTTCTCTGACTGAGTGCCAGCAGCGCAATCTCGGCAGCAAGGGGATGCGGTGTTATTTTGCTCACCTTGGAGAACAGAGGTGATCCCATCTCTGGATGGAAGAAACTATTATATTGAAAATTGGCATTTGTGTGACATTTTCAGGACAGGAGAAGACCACTAATTAAGAGATATTTATGGCGTAGCACTCCTTACCCGCACATCTCGATGTGCAGAAGCTGTGTCGTGACTTTCTGACAGAGAAAGGGGTCAGCAGAGCTGGGAAGGGCACTGGATGCCTTCAGCTGTGTTTTATCTGCCTGCCGTGGAACGGCTGTGCAGCAGCTGAGTGGCAAACTGTGGGGACCGGCGTCCTGCCCGGCCTCGCGCTGCCCCGAGCAGGGGGGAGGCTGTGCCGGAGCAGGAGCAGCGGGGATGCTGGAGGCAGGGCCACGGCCATGCACGCGGCGTAACCAGGAGAGCGGGGAAGAGACCGCGGGTACCAGCACGCGCTCAGTCCTGCCTTGTCGTTGGCAGAGGGCAAACGGATAGTCAGCTTTGCTTGTTTGGTTTTCACTGCTCCCCACTCCTCTCCCAGTGCGGGAGAACTGGTAATAATCTAAAATGTTTATATACATCTCACATTTCTTTAGCATTTGATACACCACTAAATGTTAAGATAACAAAAACATCCCCATAAGCTATAGCATCAAAAAAATCCGCAGCTGGGGAACGGCTGGAGATCCGCACTGACCCGGGCTGCGTTGGCCAAACGGAGACCAGCCCGCGGGCAGGGTCACACCCGCCATTACCCAACAGATCTCCCTGTGTGCCCGCTGCTTGGAAAAATAAAACGCAGCTCTCCATCTTCCTCAGCAGCCAACCTGGGTCCTTGTGAAGGTACAGGAGCTGGCAATACTCGGATTTTATTTCTTCTGACGCAGGCACAGGGCTGTGGAAAGCTGCTACAGGGAGAAATGAGCAGCACCAACCATGATTAATACGAAATAACTAATTGGGCCGAATCTCTGGAGAGAGGAGTAAGGATTAGTGATAAGAGAAGCACAACTCTTTCTGTTTGTTCTTTTTAAATGGAAGACTACTATTGTTTAAATTTCTTCTTACTGGCAGGCAGGGTAGAGTGCAGAGGAATTTTCTTCACAAATGTTTCAAAGGGTGACCTTTCGGGTTGTTTAATGAATATGCCAAATACCTAAATATATCAATCATTTATTTTACTGAAACGTTTGTTATGGGCTCTCTTGCCTTCTGGAAAGAAGATTTTTCAGCCTGTTTACCAGGCGGCTCCCGCAGGCAGTAGGCTGTTTGTGCAGCCGCATCCACGAAGGGCACAGCTGGGCGTGCGGCTGCGGCGCGGCAGCGCTCAGGACCCGCTGCGTTACCGGAAAAAAGGGATTGGCATGAAACCGTTCTCTTTGAAAATTAGGGTTGTGGAAACCTGAGCGTGTGTTTGTCTGTTCAGACTGTAATTTGGAGAGGTGGGAACTGCTCAGCCACCTGCAGGAGACTTGCAGCTTTAATTGTTTCCCCTACTCTACAGTGTAAACCCAAATATTTGGCAAGTATTCAGAAAGAGGGGAGGAAGAGAGACGTCCTCAGAACGGGTGTGTGGCCTGGTAGGGCGGATGTTCAAGTCCATGGTGGGAAGCCTGTGCTCTCGTCCCTTGTGCAAGCTGCTTGTTTTTTAAAAATAGCCACGATATTGCCAGCTTCATCCAGCTCCATACAGTCCAGGTGATAAATAGCATTCCCGTTGGAAGTTGGTGGGTTTTAAGTGCAATGGGAATAAGAAAAAATGCCCTCAAAGTGCCCAGGTTCAGAGCGTTTTAGTCTGTCTCGCAGGCGAGGGGACCTGGTTGCTCCTTAATTACAGACGGGGAGAGAAACAGATTTTTCAGCCCAGTGGAAATGGGAGCGTCCCGGCGCTGGAATGGAGAAGCAGCGGGTCGTGGCTCTCGGGGTCCTGCAGCTGCTGGGACGATGGGGCAGGCAATTTGCCATCACACAGCTGGGTTTCCTTGCACGGGTCTAGAACCAACAGTACCGCTGGAAAGGCCATCAACATATAAAATCAGAAGCCCGAAGGGAAAAAGACAGCTGTTATCACCGTGCTTTTCCAGTGGTCACTTCAGCTGTCTGTGGCCCCTGAGCCAGAAGAGTTGGGAAGGGCTGAGAAGCATCCTGCTGCTGGAAGGCTCCCTGCTCCCTGCTCCGGGATGTTTTCTGCTTCCTGGAGCCAGACTCAAATCCGTTGAATGGTATTTCTACTTACTGACCACTGTGTTTTAATGAAGTCAATGGCGGCTCTGCATTTGGGGGAAGTTTGTTCTGTTGCAGCCCCGAGCGCGCGTTTGGGGGCAGCAGGAGGAGGAGTGGGGCGCGTTGGAGCTTCGCTTGTTCACCGTGCACCCCCACATAAACGCAGCCCTTCCGCGAGCTGCGGCCGTGGGTTTACTCAGCGAACTGTGCGCGCCACACCTCATAGCAGCTTCTAGAGAGGCCACACGGACAGTGACGAAGGGTGTTGGTGTTGGGGTGTGGGACTTTGGCCAACCCCTTTTCCCACACACAGAGCTGGTCTGAGGATCGCCACGTTACGGGAACAGTAAATGCACACAAACACACCGTCACACTGTGAGTGCAGAGAGTTTTCTGTGTCCCGGAGTAAATACAGTCCGGAGAAAAAGAGGTTTGTCGCCGGGCTAGGCAATCTTTCCCTGGAATTACAGCTTTGGGTAAAACATGCGATGCAGAAACGCACTAATTCACGTTGGCACTCCTGGTCACCCCGTGAGCTGTTGCTGGGAAGAACATGAACAAACTGCCAAAGCGCTTCAGCTTCAGAGGATGGAACGGCTGAACCCCCATCGCACCGAGAGTGTCCCTAGTTACCGACCAGAGAAAGAGGCTTCAGACAAAAATGTGTGTTTCTTGTGAGGAGAAAAAGCCTAGATGGTGGGCGAGAAAAATCCATTCTTTACTTAGTTCTGAAAAATAAAATAGCCTGTTTGTACATTGATTTATCAGGCTTATCCCAAGCCTCTTCCAGCCAGGATTCACAATCCTCTCCTGTATTTCTCTACAGGCTGCAGCACACGGATGTGACTTTCACAGTGGAAATCAATACGTCTGCAGGATGCCTCCGGTGCTGGGACCATCCACAGCTGCTTTGATTAAACTCCACTAAAGCAGAGTTATCTGCAATTGCTATTTCCTTGGCAATGCTTGCGCCGCTTTCCACCCAGGAAGCGTTTTGTCAGGGCGTTAGGGCCCACACAGCACATGCTGGAGAGGGACCATCGCCATCCTCGCGACAGGAGAGCCCTTGTGTCACACCCGGCGTTCCGAGCCGGTGGGGAAGCACCCACGTCTCTCTGCCCCAGCCTTGCGGGCTGGCCCGGGCTCCCTTTGGGTGTGGGGGTTTGGAGATGCCGTGGTCCCGTCCCGGGCGCTGAGTGTCCCCCTCAGCCCCGCCCAGCAGCAGCTCGGGTACCGTGGCGCCCGCTCCCCTTTGTCGCTCTGATCTGTGCAACACGGCCACAGTAACAAAACAAATTTGTGTGCCATTATCCTCTGGCTCTCACGGCTCAGGCGGTTTCCACACGGGAACAGAGGGAGAGCTGTCATGTTAACATTTCAGCCGACTCCAGCCGCCTCCTTTTTTCCCAGGGCTGTGTACAAAACCCACCCCTTCTTCCCCGTGCTGCCAGGGGAAACTGCTGCACACCGCTTCTCCTGGGGCGTGAAAGCCCCTGCTTCTCGTGGGCAGGGCTTGAGCCACCACACGTCGGAGTAAACCCAAGCAGCGGCCGAGGCAGGATGATGGCCGTGGGCTTCAGAAGAGGAATTTTAATCCCGCCATGCTGTGCCAATGGAAATTGTTATTTTGAAAGATGTGTGTCTCTGCAAAGTGGGTTTATGATGGCCAGGTGCCAGCAACCGTACGTCAATCCCTTTTCCTTTTTGGATGATAGGTAGGGTCGGAGCTCAAGATGTGACTTTCTGTGACAAAGGGATAAAGCTTTAGTAGTGGATACAGGAGGAAAAATTTCCATTCAGGCAAATTTCTGTCTCTTCTGGAGTTTCTCCAGAGATCAGGGTTTTTTTCCTACCACAAAGCTCTTTGTTAGCTGTTTGTTTTTTTTTTCCCTTGGATAAACTGCCCAGCCATCGGTGGCCACCTGATGAGCACCTGAGTGTCGTGGTGGCTCTGATCACTTGGGGCCACTTGGGAGAAAAAGCAGCGAGCTACCACTGCCTCTCCAGAGGCCAGCAACGCCTCACGAAAGCTGGGATGGGAGGATGCGACAGACAAGCTCAAAACCACTCCGTTTCCAGGCAATGATAATATTCTTAGGCTCACTCATGTTGCCAATTAAAGACAGTAAAATAAAAGAGCTGGCCTTTGGACTAGCAACCAGCCAGCACAGTTCTGGTAAACAATAATTCGAAGCAGCTCGTGGCAGAGGATGAGGCTTGACACCCAGCTAGAGAAAGGGGGGAGCTGAGGTTTCCCCGCCGGAGCCCCGCTGAGATGCCGCAGCCCGGCAATCGGCCTCCCTCCCAGAAAGGCACTGGCCAGGCCGAGCGGCTCTCCTGGGCTCGGGGATCACAGAAACATAGAGTCTTTAAGGTTGGAAAAGACCTCCAAGGTCATCAAGTCCAACCATCAACCCAACACCCCCATGTCTGCTAAAGCACGTCTACAAGTTTTTGAAATCTAATGATGCAACCCCAGCTCTGCTCCCCACCGTCTGCAGCAGGGCGGAATCCCAAAGAGATGTCCTGCTGAGGTTCACTCATTTATTGTGGGTGCTTGCTAAGGCTTCCCAAAATCTTCACGTCCTGGCGAGAGGGACCTAACGCCAAGAACCAAACCTTGCTGGCTCACTTCAGGTTACTGGAAGATAATTTGTAGTGCTGATTTTGCCGTTATGTTTTTTTTTTTTTCAGATGGCCAATAATGATGGAAAGAATAAATTAATAAATAAAGGAATACTGGCTTTGTAAGGATTTGGCTTTCGCAGTGCGCAAGACAGATACTGAAGTGCTCATGGCAGCCTGTGAAGGTTGGGGTTTGCTGGAGTTAAGCCTTTCTTGTTGATCGCAGGAGCAATTGCAGATGGACAATTCAGCCAACACAGATTTATGACCTGACAAGGCCACAGCCTCCCCGGGGTCGCGCGGAGCCTCCTGTCACAAATTAAACCCCCGGCCCCTTAACCCCCCCGTTTGATCTGTGCGTGCTCCTCGGTGTCCGCAGCCGGGAAAGCAGGGCCAGCCCAGCTCTGCCAAAGGCACGGACAAGGACTTCGCGTTCCAACCAGCTGCTGGTGGGGTCGTGTTTGTGTCCTTTGCTCATGGTGTTTGCAAACATTTCCCAGGGCTTGTTTGGGTATTTTTTCCGAAGTTGTTCTTCACAGGAGTGTTTTGGGAGTGGTTGTCTTTGTAGCAGGTGCTGTATTTGTACACGAGCGCTGGGATCTGTACACAACCAAGGCTGTCTCTGGTCCTCTGTCATAGCACACGCCATAAGACCAGCACACAGGGAATGCTGTGTGGTTTCTGCCCTCCACCCACCCTCCTGGCTGCAGCTGTGCTGAGCTGAGCCTTCTGCCTGTTCCCAGCTGCCCATCATCATCATCATCATCATCATCATCATCATCATCATCATCATCATCATCATCATCATCTCACCCGCCCAGAGCCACCTGTGACCACTCTGATCTCTGCTGGCCAGAACGACCCTGCCCAGCAAAGAGCTCCCCTTCAAAAGGCTTCAGGTGACCATGCTGCTCCCGTTTGCTCCCAGCTCTGCGGGGGGATCCGACCAGCAACTGCTGAGAAGATGGGCAGGTGGGATGGCGTGGGGCTGGTTGTCTCCTTTGTGGGCATGACTGCAGGTATGAGGGAAAGTTTGTCCATGTGCTAGGTGATGTTTGCATATCCAAAACAGTCACAGAGAAAGACCCGGGATCTGATGACAAATTCTGCAGCAGCCTGAAATGGAAGTACGTGTGGGGAGCCAGGGTGAATGCGTACTTGTGGGAAGTGGATGTGATGTATGATGCTGCAAGATCATAGAATGATAGAACAGTTATGTAGATGTAACTGATCCTGTTCAATAGTCTGTAAGTTGGGTTTAGGAGGACATTTGTGTGTTGGAGGAGACACCTGAGCAAGACCAAGATAGCAGCTGCAGTTACCTAAGCTGAAGTTAGCCATTCCAGTGTCTCCGTGCTGCTTCCCAGGTGTGAGCCACCATACTTTTTTTCAGAGCTAATATACTACACCCCTGAAAGTCCTGGAAGTCTGCTTTTGCTCTTATACTGGGAGAGGCATTGGGCACTTGTCTGGGGGCACGGCTGGGGACAGTACAATTTCTGCACCACAGAAAAATGGCCGTAGCTTTCACGGGTGCAGCAGGCAGCCTTAGCCAACAGCCACGCTTACCGTTAATTCCAGCTCATAAACTCCAGCAGCGCGAGAGACAGAGCAATGAAACAAAATGACTGCTGGAGCTCTCAAGAAGAGTAGCAATGGCAAGAAAGGCAGAGAAGAGTTGTGACTGCCACGGAATTATAAAGCATCCACATCGGGATGCATCACAGCACAAAGTCAGTCACTCAATAACTTTTTTGGCAGAAGCAGCAAGTGGCTGAATAGCTGGAGAGGTGCCACTCAGACACCCCTCACGTGGATAACCGCTGGCGGTTCAGTGAACACCAAGTTGTTCATTTATTTAATGACCAAACGGACAGGGCTGTGGCAGAGGGTCGGGGGGAGGCTGCACTCCGGTTGGAAGGGCGATGGGGTGCCGAGTGCTGTGGGAGGCTGGGGCACCGCAGGCAGCAGGCACGTGGAGTGGGGCGGGCTCGTCACCTGCCGTGCTGCTCGCCCCTCTGTCGCTGAGGCGCTGGGTGCCCGAGCCCCTTTGGTCTCCGTGCCATCGGTTTGGTCTTCAACTGCACCAGAGGTGAGTGGGGCTGCAGACCAGTCCCGAACCCTGTTCTTGCTGAAATCAGGACATCTCCCACTAGATTTTGTGCAAACCATGTCTGATTTAACAGTGCCTGAGTTTTATTGCTGATTGTGCTCTGCTGTAATGTTTGGTGAGTTGTCACAACAGGGAGTAACCTGGGTGCTAGAAGAACCTTGGTGTGTCAGAGGGGCTCTCCTGCGTACACATACGTGTCCGAAGCAGCTCCTTCAGTGCTGCAGAGTCCTGCACAGGTCTTGTGCTCTCCCGCGTAGGTATAACCCACCAGCCATGTCTCTGTTCCCATGTCTTGGCTTCCAG
This sequence comes from Tetrax tetrax, assembly GCA_009806455.1. NCBI lineage: Eukaryota > Metazoa > Chordata > Aves > Otidiformes > Otididae > Tetrax > Tetrax tetrax. Next base: position 193,425 of record WHYT01013430.1, on the reverse strand, counting down.
AGCAGGAGGCAAAAGCGCTGCACCCCAGAAGTGATGCTGACAGATTCCTGCAGCGCGCGAGCTTAAGCTGCTGCGTATTAGCGCACGGCGAGCGCTTCTCCGGGACACGAACGCCGCGTTCGCAGCTCTGCGGACTCGGGCTGTGGCAGTGACCCCTTGGTGTGATGGTGGCAGAACATTCTCACTGTTACCGGACGGGCTGGGAGTGCAAGGCCCACTGTAGCCTGCTGCTTTTTAACACCTCGGTGTGGTTTTACTGCAGCTACATGAGGCAAGGCTGCGTTGGGAGGTCGGTGCTTCCTTTCCAGGAAGGATGACTGACAGACAGAGCTGTTTGGCTGTCCCTTATTCACTGCCAGTATTGCTACTGGTTCTTGATTAAGTAAATGTGATCAGTGAGACCCCCTTTGCCTTCAGTTGATTAACCTTCTTGATAGGAACTATGATTTTTCTGATGGTCAGCATTGCTCCCTTTTTGCATCAATCATAGCCCTGTTTGTTCCTCGCACCTTTCTTTGCTGCTGAGTTAAAGGCAGACATGATTTAGTCATGCCTGGCTGCGTATGTGACAAAGGACCGGAGAGGTGTTAGTATGCAAATGCTGACACTGTTAGGAAAGAGGAAAAAGTGATAAATGCTTTGCTTGTATAAAGAAAAAGATAAGGACAAATTTTGGGAACTAAACTGACAGTTGCAATACCTGTTAGCATTTTTATCTTGAGATCAAGAGTGTAAGGAAAGGTAGATAGACTTTGTCATTAAATCTGCATTGGTTTTGTTTAAAAAAACAAACACTGTATCTGACTTGCCAAGTATCTCTTATCAGAGAAGCAAAGGAATTGTAGTGGGTTTTTCAAAAGCATCTGAAATTAGGTACCTTACTTCCTTTCACACAGAGATAGCTCGAGTTAGTCCCGGATCAGGTAAACAAAACCTAGGGCTTTTCACTGTAGAAGTGGATATTTTTGTTTTTCAGTGAAGCAAATAATACAAATTTCAGAGAACAGACATTATTCTGCCATGCTGGGAAAAAACAAAACACATCTGAGAAATGGTTTGGTAAGAAAAACATTGTTTTTCAGAAAACCTGCCTGGTGCTGTTTGGGGGATGGAAATGACTACACAATGTTCCCATTCTCCCATGGTTTTTAGGACTATCTGTCATGTCTAGGGGTGCTGTGTGAATCTGGAGATGTTTGCCTGGATTTCCAGCCAGCACAGCTGGAAACATGATGTAAATACACATTTTGATCGGCTTTGGTGTAAATTGAGCAGGTCCTGCAGCAGCACCCCTTCCCGCGGTACCTGAGCTCCCTGCTCTTGGGCCAGGGCAGACGCCGCCTCCGTCGGACCCCAAGGGCTCTGGTGTTGGCCCACTGACTCGGGCACGTTCTCCCCGGACTCCTTGGCTGTGGCTATTGTAGATACACAGGTAAGTGTCCAAAGAGTGAAACAAACCATTGCACTGATGAGGGACCTTGCAGCTGCATGGCCTGTGTCCTGCACCTCACAGCTTCATCCTCCACCTCCACGCTGCTTAGGAAGGTTTGAGGGTCCACTGAACAACGGGAATATTGCTCAATGCATCAACATTACAGAGCAAATAATGATAAATTACCCTTTGTGCACCCACCGGGAAGGTTTAGCCCTCAGAAAGGCTGCTGCTTCCCGTAGCGGTCTGATGATCGCACTCTGGGCTCCCGGATAAATCATGGGCTGAACCGCGCGAGGGCCCTCTCACAGGCTGCGCATGAAAGATTCCTCGCAGGTGGTGGTGGTGGTCTGTTAAATCCTGCAAGAGGAATAAATATCAGTTGAATCCTGAGGAACTACCATGAGGTACTCTTTGGTGTTAATCACCACTGATGGCAGGTAGGACTGCTCAGCTCTTCTGGACGGTCTGTCCTTTGCAATTACCACAGCACGGGGACTGGCCTCCTCTGGTTCATTCTCTTCAGCTTCTCCACATCTGTGTCAGTGACCGTGGGTACACCAGAAGGTGTCTGAAGGACCTTGTCCACCCACGCGTGCCTGCGGTCACTGACGAGCTGACCCGGTCCCTCTGCTGCCCGCTGCGGGGGCGGCTGGACCCTCTGCCTCCAGCTTTGGGTCGCCTGATGGCAAACTTACCTGCTGCACACAGAGTTCTGGTGGGCAGAGGAAAAAGCTATCCCTGTAAAAACCTAAAATAGAACCTGTGGAAGTATTACTTAACAATACTCCTGCGACTCCTCTGACTTGACAACCGCCTGTTTCATCCCTCTCGCCCTTCCTGGGCGCCCGTTATCCCTGCTTCCTTGCAAACCTGCTCAGAGCAACGAGGACATCAATGGTTTTCTGTGCCTCTGCAACAGGAAAATCACAGCTGTGAGTGGAGAAACAGCGAGATATGAACAGCCACATTCTTAGAAGTAGACAACTATTTTGGAGGCCCCTGTTTTTCATAAGATAGCCTCAATGTAGCCAGGAGCTTTAAAACTTCTTGAGTTTAGAAGTTTGCTTCATTAAAGAAAATCCTTGAAAAGCGAGGAAGTTAGACTCCAGATGAAGCATTCAAATAATTTGAAATGGATTCATTTTGAAATGAATTTTACTGTAACTTTGTAAGGGTCAAGATTCACAGAACTAGCCAAGTACAATTAATTTTCTCAAAACCAAACATTTCTGTATTCTAGAAAGCTTAAACAGAGTTGTTTTGCATACCTCCAAAACAATCCCTTTGTCTGTAAGCACCAAGAACACTAATGAGTAGAAAATTCCCTGAAACGAGCTCAGTCTAGTAACTTCCACGTTCTGGGACGCGGTGCGTATTCTGCTCTGGGTGCAGGTGATGCTGCGGGGGAAACCCCTGTGCTTGCTCCCGGTGGGTCTATGCTGAAGTTCTTGCTGTGAAATTTTCCACTGAAAGTTAACAATCTATCTTCATTGACACAACTGGTTACCAGTAAATAAAATGGATAGCCTCCCTTGAGCACGATCTTGCTCTGTTTTTCCTTACTGCAAGGCCCTTCCCGTCTCAGCGGTCGCCGGGTGTGACGGGCACAGCAGCGGCTCGGCCCTGGACACACCGCTGCGTACCTGCCAGGGAGGTTCCAGCTCACGTTCGCGGGCTGGTCGAGGAGCAGCCATGCGTTATTGAGAGCTCACCCGGGGTCTTTACAGAGTAACGCAGTTACGCCTTTCCTGCGCGGTGCACGAATGTCCCCCCGGCAGTGCACTGGGATGGGATAGCATTCGATAGCTTTTTTCAGGCCCTTTTAAAGGGAGATAACCTGGCGAGATGCGTACAATGTCAGGATTTGTAATTCCGGTATTCACTTTCCTGCACCTGTTTAAAAGATGGCAAAACGTGAGGCAGGAGAACTGCAGCTGTGAGGCTGCTGGAATACAGATGAGAGCCTGAGTGTTTCAGGATGGACCATTAATTAGCAAAAGCACAGATACATTTTCAATAAGATTGTAGTATTACTATATCCCATTCGTTCCTCATTTCAGGCTATTTTTTCCTGCACTGGTAGTAATACATATAGTTCTTCTAGAAATATTTTTTTAAAATGTCACTTGGTTTGTGTTTCAGCAGAGTGCTGCCGTAGGAGTAACTTTAATGGTGAGACTTATTTGAATCATTATCTAGGGTGTGATTTTCAATCCTACTGAAAATATTTTTCTCCATCAGCCTGCTTTCTGGCCCAAAGGAAATGTCCGCTGTCTTCATGTGTAAAGAATCCACGGGTGTTTGTGAAAGGCTTGCTCCAGCTCACGGAGTATAATCCAGTCATCTTAAGTGTCTGGAAACGGACTCTTTTCCCCTGGCACATCTTCCCTGGGCAGCACTGGAAAGGCTCTCTCCAGCTGAGATGTTCTTTTCCACTTGAAGCTCATTTTCTTCTGCTTTTTTTTTTTTCCATTTTTCACTCCCACTACCTTTCTGCTACATGTTAGTCTTACAAATTTTCGTTCTTTCGCACAGCTTGTCCTCCTGGTCAGGAAATACTGCTTGTGTTGTAGACCCCATCTTTATTTCTGAACCACATTTCAGCTTATACGCCTTTCTATAGTCCTGAATTTTTAGGGTATTTTTCAGTTATTCTTCTTCTGACCAAGAAGTTACTTGCCTAAGATGTTTACATTGCTTCATATATCTCGAACGAGGTTCCCTAATTAATGCCTAGCATGTTATCAAATAGCAATTACTTTCTACCCAGTTCAGTTTGTTTCAAAATGTACGTTTGTATCTTAGCATGTTTTAGACCCCCCCACAGAAACGGAAGCTGATGGGACTAAGAATACGTGGCGGGTAAAAAACAATGTGAAAAGGGCTAAAGCACAGCAGAGTTTGCCATCTGCGCTCTCGTGGACGAGAGGCGTGGGGGCTGGCGGGCAGCGGCACGGTGCACCTCTCGCTTGGTGCGGGGTCGCAGGGCTCTGAGATGTCCTGCTGATCAAAGCCACCCGGGCGCGGAGGCAGCGGCAAGCAGCGGGACGGGGCGCGATGAGGGCTCCAGCGATGGCGCCTGCTGTCCTGGTTTTGAGCTGCTTACACTGCTGGCGGGTCTGACTCTTCCTTGAAACCCGACCTTTCTGCTCCAGGCTCCTCCACCCTTTTCCCCATGAGAAGCTTCTGATTGAGCTGTTACTGACTAGTGCCAGCCGGATAACGAGACAACTATTTCAAGCACTTCAACGTTTTGCCTGCTTGAAACTCTTGAAAATACTGCTCAGTACATCCATTTTATTGTGCTGGTTACTTTAAACATCAGGGTTGGGTTTTTCCAGGGATATTTTTTGCTCTGTGCCCTCAGTTTTACTTTAGCTCAGTAGCTGTGCTGCTTTTGGGATGTGGTTGGAAGCGTGGGCAGTCGTCACTGGGAGCGTGGGGGGGTGGTCTCCCAAACGTCCCCATCAATGCAGCCTCTGCAGGGCTGCAGCCCCTGGGTCCTGGGAGCAGTTTACCTGGGGACAGGCGCGAGTCGCGGTCGCTCCTGTCGGCACAAGGACATTCAGGATGATAATAGGTGGGAAAATACCAGTTGATCCTGAGGCTGAAAGTGGATGCCGTTCCTGAATGTAAATCAGTATGCGACCTCAAATTGCCCTGTTTTCTGTCTGCTTGTCAGCATCTCTCCCTGCCGAAGGCCGTCCTGAGGACGAGCCAGCCCACCAGCAGCCACGACCATCAGTGATGGGCATCTTCCTGAGCATCACTGGCAGGTGTCTGCTGGGCAGCACCTGCTCTTCTCCTCCCTCCTCCAGCGCGGTGAAAGCTCTGCTGTGGCGTGCTCACGAAACGGGCAGGCACCCACCCAGTTCACCCAGGTAACCCCATGAGTGAAAGGACTGAGTGCTTGTCCTCTGGTGCTAGTGAATGAGTAACTGGGAGAAGCCAGAATCTGCCACAGATCCTCTGGTATTCATGGACAATAGTTTAGATCCCTCTCTGGATAAGAAAGGGAAAAAGCTTAGAGAAAAAGCCTTGTAAAAAGGCTGCTTATTCTGTAGCTAAGGTACGCCTTGTGGCTTTTAATGTAGAAATATATATAAAAATATATATACATTCTGTTCTTGCAGCCTGCTTGGGATGGCTGTACCAAGTGGTAAGAACCCAAGCAGCAAATTCCATGTTTCAGTCTCGGTCTGAAGCTCAGTGGCTTTTTGCCCCTCTTCCCCGAACGCCCAAGAGGAACCGTCGGGAGGCTCCAAGGCAAAGCGCAGGCGCTCACCGGGGGCGATGCTGAGAGGACAACGCGATCCACTCACTCCCGTGGGCTGAGTCCGAACTCCCGCATCCTTCGGGATGGGGGTGGTATGGGAGAACTGCTATGGGGGAAAGGAGGAGAAACGGGGCCTTTTCTTCTTTTTCTCTCCTAGATGTCTTTGCTGATGGCAACATCTAACAATTGCAAATTAAATGTTTGTGGAATACGTGGGCTGAGGCACAAAAGCTATTGGCGTTTGTCAGTGTGAGAACTTTAAAGCATTCAGGAAAATCCCTTGAAACCCCTCTACATGTAAATTTTAGCCACTTGTTACTTTGCTTTTACTTGACCCGTACTGACCCTTCAGGCACAGCACACGGGCAGATCTCCAAGATGTCACTTCTTTCCCAGTGCTGCTGTTCAGGTCTGAGAAATTAATTGGGCAACTTCCCCAGCACCGGTAGCAAAAAGCTTATTTTCCGCAGAGCGGTGACAGCTGCAGAGCTCTTATTGTCTCTGGGCTGTTCCAATTACCAAGCCTGCACTTTGGCAGGTAAAACTGAAAGGTGTTAAGAGTGGGCAGAGCAGACATTAAATATTTCAGAGTTACAAACCCACGGAAGGAGGTATTCTGTTCCCTTAGCTGTTGTGCACTCCTCTTTCAGTTCAGAGGCTCACCATGAATGTTTTGCTGATTCCATTTCTATTAATGGGCGTTTACACTGTCCTGTAGTGCTCTGACAAGAACATTTTACCCTGTAAAAACAGAATGGTTGTATCTAGTACTCCTAAAGCGAGAGGACCTCCATCCAAACCCATTTGTGAGCTGAGCTTTGCCTGTACGGGGGTGTGAATCATCTCCAGATAACGAATATAACCAAATTAGTACCTGGATCTGTGTGTTGCACAGATCTCTCTCCCTTCTTGTTGAACCAATGCATTTAATTTACTTTTCTTTTTTTTTTAGCTTCTTCATCTTGTTCTCACAGAGAGCTTTTTGTCTGATGCTGACCATCTCCATTAATTTCACTTTTTTCCTGGCTCATCCTGATTTCTCTGGATACGGCCATATGAAGACCACTTCGGATGAGCCATTTTTTCCGGTATGTTCAGTATGCTGACATGTCTTCCTTGTGCCAGGCGTTTTCCCAGTGCTCCCGCAGCACACCTGGGTGGATGGAAGGAAAGGAATTCCATTCCCACCTTGCCCAGAGCCGCTGCATCAGCCAGTCGATGCCTGCCTCGTATCCGCACCCAGGACGTTACTCGCTGCCTCCGCGCTCCGAGCGCGCAAGGGTCCTGCTCGCTGCAGAAAACGGAAGCCCTGGCTGCGAAGCCTTGGCGGGACGTGCGTGGAAGGGCCCGGCAGCGCTGGTGCTTGCAGTCACGGACTTCTGCTGCGCGCACATGGGATGGCTTTGTTTTAGGTGAACAAACTACTGGAGAAAGCACTGTAAAAATAAAGATAAAATGCATGGTGTCTGACGGCGTTTGACAAGGTAGAGTGTCTCCGAAGTTTGCTGGAATGAGGGGAAGGAGCTGGTTTACGAAGCAGCGTTACTGCAGAAGGGCCTGGACGTTTGTTGCCAATCCATGTCGTCGCTGGTGTTCAACGCGGGGGCGCGGCTCCCCCCTCTCCTGTCGCCGGGGATCAGGCGGAATTCCTGCACGGCGCGGCGCCGGTGCGGTACGCGCATCGTGTCACTGCAATCAAACAGCCTCAGTGGCTTCGCTTAATCAGAGTGTACAGGTTATTTTTTATACATTAGATTTGCTACGATCTAGGTCAGTGCTTGCGACACCAAATTCTTTTTTTCAGAGTTGTTTAGTAAGCTTTAAAAAAATGCCACAAAATCAAAACTTGCAGGGGTTTTCAAACTTCCAGGTTGTACAGTGTTCTTATCCAGGCTTTGGTGCTCAGCTTTCCAGAGGAAAAAGGTTTGGGTTGTTTTTTTCTGGCCCAAGCTCACTGTCCTTTGCTTTGCAAAGCTGAGAGGAAGGAAGCGTGCGTCCCCCCCTCGGATGTCGTTATTCATGAACTGCATTTTGCAAATAAGCAGGCTGCGAGGACGGCTGTGGTCAATCAGCGCAGGCCAAAGCAGTAACGAGGAATATTGATTTGGAATGAAGGCTCGATAGAATAAACTTACTGTCTGGAAGGGAGGCTAAACACTCAACGAGGGGGGCAGTTTGTTACTCCAGCAGGTTCTCAGAGCTGACTAAGAAATAATTTTTTTCCTTTTTTAATTTTTTTTTAATTGCATCACTTTGTGGAAACTAATTACTAAATTTTCTGGCATTGCAGTGCTCCAGCCTCTAGAAGTAGGACTTTGCATTTCTTTTTCTGCCCTTGGTCTCGGTTTAGAGCACCAGTCTGGTGTGCTTGTGTCCTCATTTGTTCTCGGCCACTTTCAGATTAATTTGATGTGACGTGATAAAACGGGGGTGACTAAATAGTTTCAGTACTTGGCAAACTATATTTAATGGTGGCTGGTGAGGAAAGCAAATAGTAAAATTTGCTTTCTGCAGCAAGACTCGCTGTGGCCACTGGTTTGTCAGGTTGCATTTCTCGGTGCCACGTCACGTTAAGTGACGCTGTGGGATGGCGCTGAACTGCGGTTGCACAACATCACACCAGAGCTTCAGATGGGAGCACCGCAAGCTGTTTTCAACGAAACTCCAAGTGTGGTGCACAGCCCTTCTGGTGACACGGGTGTGTTTGCTGTGAGGGGGCTGGTTGCTCTGACTTCACGCACACATTTGGGTTTCCTCGGCCGCAGGCTGCTGCTCTTTCTAACGGCTCGCAGGACAGGCGGTCCTGGCCCAGGCGGCTCCGCGGCCAAAGGTGTTTGTTGGCAGCAGACGGACGTGGGAGTTGGTGGTGCAGCTCCCGAAGGGTGCGGCTGAGCGCTGCGCGTGTGGCAGATAGGTGATGAAGAAGTTTGTTTCTTGCTCCTGTGACCAAAATGTTGAAACCAAGCTGTTCTGACGTGAAGACAAACCAGAACGCTTCCCCTAAGACTAGTTTCCCAATGCTGCTCAGAATCACATCTTGCCGCCGTGGGGAGAGTGCAGCACATTATTTTGGCACATTATTTGCTAGTAAGTGTTATCAGTTATTAAAATTAAAGTATGACTCTCAAAAGGAAGGACCATAGCAGAGACAGAGATCTTTTGTCCTTGCTGTCTTTAAATGAGAGTGCTGAAACGTCACCATCCGGATCGCCACTCTGCTGCACTGCATGGAAAGGTTTCAAAGAACTTCTTTTCAAAGGAGCGGAGTTTTAGGAGACGTGGGCATCAGGGCACTGAGTGCCTCTGTGGCTACTGTGTTTCACAGCTGATCTATCATTACAGTGGCTTACACTTTGTGCAAACCAATTAAAATGAATAAGTGTGCTCTGATCTAATATTCCAGTCATTTTTTGGCACGCAATCAGTCATCATAAATGCACATAAAACTGGAATTCAGTTAATCAGCTCATACAATGAGCCTGTCTCTTGCTATTTTTTCCTAATACATTTTTTCTTTGAATAAAAATGTAATTGTCAGTGCAAAATATCAAACCAGAGCCACATAACAAATAGCTATGGATTTGTAATTAAACCCAATAAAACCTAAGATAAAGTACAAAAGGCAGAGAGCTAAAATCCAATTAAAACTTATTGTGAGAAATACAATGCCAGCCTTTTTTTTGTTTTTTTTCTCAGGCAGAGAGCAACATATTCTGGTTTGTAGCAAAACAGAGTTATTGGTTTTGATAATGAAATCCGCGGTGTGATTCAATGGGCGCAGTGAACGGCGAATGGACGGGGAGGCAGTGACAGATGAGGGAGGCGCGGGAGCAGCCCGCTATCTCCTCTGGAATCGGAGCCCGGGCAGAGTTATTTCCCCTGCTGTCTATGGGATGCACTTGACTCGGAAGAAATCAGTTATTAATTCTTGTTACCCAGCATGGCACCTGCTATTACTTGCATTTATTTTAGGAGAGGAGAGAGCATGATTTCAGAAGAGCTGTGGCTCTCCGCAGGACGCTGCGCGCGGTGGGAACTCCCAGCGGCTCAGGATCGGCTCCCTCAGCGAGGAGCCGCTGGAGGAGGGAGGGGATGGGGGCTCCTCGGGATGCGGCGCCCTGGACACCCTCCCTTCTCCTCCCTTCTCGTGTTTTTGTGTTTCAGCTCCTGTGACAGCTGGAACCTAACCACCACCAGATTTACCCGAAGCCCGAACTGCCGGCTGGCACCAGGCAGCGTCCCAGCCCGCTGGCGCGGCGGGAGCCCGCGGGACATTCTGCTCTGAGACCTGGACGTTCTCTGATGTGTGAGCTGCTCCTCGTTTTCCTCCAAGGGCCGCGTTTGGGCAGTGTGTCCCAGTGCTTGCGCAGGCTGTGCCTGACTATTTCACCCCAGAAATCCCTGTTGCAAACCCTGGGGAAAGCGGGGATGTTTTATAGAAGAAAGGTCACTCATCTTTAGCAAACTTATTTTCAGAAATGTCCAAAACATTGTGAGTAAAATGTTTCAGACAAACAAAAGCGCAGGACGTGACATTCCCGCCTACCTGGCGCCTTTGAACCGAGCTGCAAGCAGCGGGGAAGTTTAGGACGGTGGGGATCAGCAAGCAAAAGGCAAATCCAATCCTTCTGTCTATTTCTCCCAGCTGGTTTTGGCTGGAAAAGTTAGATGAACTGCAGAAAACAGTTTCCTTTGCCTTTTCAGAAATAGGCAAGCCCCCTCCGTTTGGCCTCCACCGCTGCTGGCACGGTCTGGGGAGCCGGGTGGGAGCCTTGCCCTCTCCGCTGGAGCGTGCTGCTCCGAGGGGGCTTCACCACGTGCCGAACGCAACGCGCCGAACGCGACGCGCTGCTGCCCGCGGTTTCGCAGGCTCTCCCAGGCCTCAGACGTCTCCCAGACCTCACCCCTCGCTGTTTGCTCCTCGTGGCTCCCCAGTCACCAAGGGGAGAAACCCTGGCTTGTGGGCTTTGTGGAGAAGTTGCGTAGAGGCAAAAGGTGTTTGTGGGTTAAATGCTGAAGTCTTCTGCAGCCCAATTTGGAGCTGTGTTTTACAGCTCTTCTTTGCGTGTAAGAGTCTGAAGGGAATTTGAGCTCCTCGGGAAACGCAGCCATTTACGGTGTGACCTTCAAGGGAGCGTGAAAGAAGTAACACCCAGTCACGAGTAGTAAGCTCTTAAGAAAACCTTGATTAAAATTCAGATATAATATAATCTCTCTTTCCTTTTTAGCTTAATCTCTCTTTCTTTTTCAGCAGTTATTAGCAACACGAACCGTACCAAAGCAATAGGAGAATGAGGTGACCTGTCTTACCAGCCAGAGTACGAGACATAAGGCACCTGAAATCAGAGGGAACAAGATCCCAGTTTGCGTGGCTGAATTTGAGATGGAGAGAACACACACTCTTTGGGTAATTTTGTATTTTTTCATATAAAAAAAAATAGTGACCACTCAGCCTAGTGACTGTCAAACATTGTTGTTTAACATAAATTAAATAGTAAATAACAAGTATTTAAGTTGTCTGCTGTAAACACAGCAGCAAACATTAGCAAATTTGGGGTAGAGATGGAATCACAGCACTCAGTTATTTGCCTATTACAGCCGTACCGACCCCTTAGACGTCTTCTGCCATGAATTAATTCACTTGCTGCACAACTGCTGTCTCAAAAACCTGACCCTCGTTCAGCAGCTTTAACCTCAGACCGTTTCCCAGGCAGTTAATAATGCTCCTGCGGAGGCACTTATGACGTGCTGTTCATCCTTGCTTTGCAGGCTCGTCTTTAACAATTATCGGCGTTAACAACGCTCTTAATATTGTGTCAGCTGCACGGTCATTACACAGGTTCGGTGCTGGGGCTGTAATTGCAACCATCTGTTTGGAGGTTTCTCTTCTGCTCCAGCTTGCTGGTGGAGCTTCCATCTCCTGCTCCTTGGTACCCAGCAGAGCCCCGAGGTAAGAAAACATGGTGCTGGAGGTGGCTGCATCCCTGGGCTGCTCCCACAAAACGAGGCTGCACAACTGACGATAAAGTAATCTATTTATTAATGAGTTATTGACCATAATCACAGCACAGGGTTTCTGTGGAGATGCCCCAGCTGGTCGCTTGGGCATGGTGGTGGGGTGTGTTCCCCTGATTCCCAGACTCTGCAGCGGCCGGGGAGCAGGACAGGCTGTGCCGGCAGCACGGGCTCCGCGGGGCACCCGCGGAACGGCAGATCACTCCTGTGGTCCAGCCGGCATCGGTCATGATGTCCCCAAGCCGCAGCGCGCTGGGATTGACCCAGCATCGCCCTGCTGGGCTCCTGCCACCGTGCTCCTCGCTCACCTAAGGGGAAGGAAGGTATTTAAGGTTTTAGTTTTGTGAGCTTTGCTGTTCTAAGCTGTGATCACTGGGACAAAGGAGCTTTATTTATCGCCTCAGCCTGTAATAAAGCCACAAGTCTGGATTAGGTCTCCACAGTCACTGCAGGGCAAGTTGTTTTGCTGTTGCCTGTTTGTACCGGTTGATAAAACATGACTGTCTGTTCCAGTGCCTGGAAACAACAACACTTAACGGTCACTAAATGATTCTGGACAACAGGGACTGTGCAGCGGGCTGTCTTCATCCTCTGCAGTTTCTGGTACACAGACAGATTCACGCCCTGCGCAGGACTGAACCCGGTCATCCCACCGGCCAGTCGGGTGGGAACTGGGACTGGGAGTTTAATTTCGGCGTAACGGTTGAACCCTTAGGTGCTGAAGGGCGCACTTACACCGTAATTCAACAGGCAAACCTGGCGTTAAGCCAGCCGGGTCCCACGGAGGCAGCAGCGTACCTGCTCCGGCGAAGGCTCCGGCAGATCATGCAAAACCAGCGGTCACTGGGAGGAGCCAGGCAGAGCTGGAGGATTTAATATCCTAACTCATTCAAACACCTCTATCACTTTTCTATTTATATATTTGTGTGTTGGATATTTACACACATGAAAAAGTTTGTTTTAAAACAAAGTTATTTGGAATTTAGAGCCACCCTACACATTTGAATCAAGCTTTAAAAAAATGGATGTTTCTGTAACAGGCAATAGATGAACTCTTCTGTGTTCCTTGTCCTAAAGGAGAGTATTATAAACTCTGCTGTCAGGATACAAAGCCTACAGATTGCTGCTCAATAAGTCATACCCACTAGTAAGTGCAGTGTCACTTTTCCTTGACTTTTGGACTATTTTAAACGCATGCTCAATTATTCTTTCATGTACTTGAGTGTCTGCCGCGGCTTTGGCACGGTGATGAAGCCGCAGACAGCCCACCCAGCCTGACCCACAGCTCCCACGCCACAGCCTCCTGCTTCTCCCATTTCTCAGCTGAGCGGCCAAGCTGTACGGCTTCGACACGATCCTCAGCATCTCCTTCGCTTCCCCCAGCTGCATGGAGGGCTCGGACCATGCGTACACAGCAGGAACAGCTGCCTTCATCGGCCGCGCGTTGGGGAGCAGCAAAAGCAAAAATGATGGAAAAGAATAAACATTCTGTAGTTAACATGAGAAACTGGTGCTCATGCACAGGCAGAGGCAGGCAACAAGTGGGTTCATTTGGCAGAGAAAGTGCACGTGTTTAACAGGGGGTCCCTCTTCCTGAGCGCTGATGGCCTCCACAGCGCAAGGCAGGAATTCTCCACGGCCGAGCGGAGGAGGCAGCTAGCAGATACCTGAGGGGCTGTTATAAATTTGCATTCAGCACTGTGCCCATAACCCTTTCCTTGAACTGGTTGCAACACTGAAAATTAAAATTTGCTTAGGTAGAACACATTTCTCAGATTTCGCCAGGATGGAGGGGAGCGCTCTCCTCCCTGTCGCACGGGTAGCGAGGATTTCCTTAGGAAAGGCTGCGGTCAGCCAAGGGCTCCTGGGGACCGTTTCTCTGGAAGCAGCAGGCTCCCCACTCCTTGCCGTGCAGGACGCGGGAGGGCAGGTGTTTCTGTGGGGGTGCCCGTGGCGTGCGCGGGGAGGGAACGCTCCGTCCTCCTTGGCAGGACTTGTGTTGGCTTCAAGCCCAGCGAGCAACCGCCGCGAGAGTCGTCGCTGCACGGCGCGGGCTCCCAGCACTGCGCAGAATTGTGCACGCGTGTTGCTCTCTGAAATTAGCTGCACGTTTACACTGGCATGCAAACAAAGCAACTTCAGATACAACAAAACATGAAAATGTCTGTTCATTAATTTCCGTTTTACGGCATAATTGACTTGGGGGCGGTGCGTGTCTGGCGCTCTGATTGCCGTCCTGACGCTAAAGGAACCCGCAACAATCGCACTGATAACAAACCATTGACCCGCTCAGTTCTAGTACTGGTAATTCTGAAACGGCTCCCTATTGCACACGGGCTAGTTTAATTTTTATGGAAATTCTACTCCTGATTTAGCAAAGTTTTAATTGTTTAACAGCAGATTAGACTACATTATTTTAATTGAATTTTATGTCAATTTTTTTACTTCTGCCTTTAAGGAACTCATTCATAAAGTTTTTTTCTTTCAGATGCTGTACGTAGAGAGAATTGGATGCTGGTGCCTGTTCTTCCAGCTTCACTTTAGGCCACCATGTATTTTAAATTCAAGTAAAGTCAAAATGCTGCTCATTTCATATGGGATATTCAAATCAGAAAGATAAATACTGGATTTGGAAATGGAACTAGAGGGGAGTAAACGAGGGATCAAAGTTTGGGAAGACTTATTCCTGAGGCTGGATACTGTGAGGGTTTTGGCTGTTTTTTATCTTCCTCAGCTGGATTTTTGCACTGTTGAGATTTAGATTCCTCTTGATTCCTGCCGCTGTACTTTTGATGGATATTTATGTTCGTGCTGCTGCACTTTTGATGGATATTTATGTACCTACATGCACAATGTTGAAGCTTCCTAGGTGCACAGTTGAGCAAGGACGACACACGCCATGCCAGGTTAGAAGCCGCCGGCGCAGTCGGCACGGGGCCGAGGCAGGAGTGCCCCGCGGAGCCGTGCCGAGCCGGGCTGGGCGAGCGCTGCGCCCGCCACCCTGGCGTGCGTTGCTGGAGCTGTGCCTGTGGGCTGAGCTCCTGGTTTTTGTTTGCCAGATGAAGGCGAGGTGATCTCGGATGGTTAGTGATGCAGAAGTACAGGTTTTCTTTTCTGAAGGCCTGGAGTTCAGAGATGCCGGTTATCACTGTCCCCCCAGATTCCTCCTGGTATTAATGAAAACATGATTGTAAATCTTATTTCCTGGCACTGTTACTCAGAATTCCTTTTTTTATTATTTAGGTGATGTGTTGGCTTTTGAACTGTTTTTTTGCTGACAGCTTGCTTAGAAACAGCATCTAAGTGGCACATAAAAAGTTGGCATTGCCAGAATCCATTTCCATGGCGTTGATTTTATGTTTCTGTCTGGCTCCCTGCTAGCCCTGGGAAGCTGCAATGGGGTGTAGACACGAAATCTGGGATGTCACGTGGCAGCACAGGCTGGTGCAGCCCATGCTGTGACAGCGGTAGGTCAGAGGCACGGGCTGCGAGAGGCGGCACGAGGAACACGTACTTCCGAAATCAGACTGGCAGGATCTCCTCCACTTTCCCAGAGCACCAGGAGATGCTCTGCCCTGGCTCGCTGCAATCAGAGCAGCACCGGGTGGAACAAAGTGGCCTTCACTCCCAGGCGCCTGGCCCGCAGGTGTCCTGATTCCCGTGCTCAGGAGAATCTCGTACTGAAACCTGCTTGATTGTTCTTCCAGTAGATTAGAAAAGGCATTGAAGCTATGTACTTTCTTCTTTTTTTTTTCCCTTTTATTTTTTCCTGACCTCACAGTTCATCCTAGCAGTCTGTGTCTGTATATCTAGAGATACTTTTTCTCGCAGAGCGTGGTACAGTCGCAGCGAAGGCAACGGAAGTTCACGCAGCCTCTGCCCACGTTCTGTTGCTTTTATTCCCCCACTCAAAAGCGAAATTTGTGGAAGTTATGTGTAAACCATGAATTAGCTAGCATGTCACTTAAGCCACCTGAAGCGTGGCTGCTCGCCTCTCTCTAATGCTCTGAGCCGCGATGCTCCCCCTGTCCCTGCGGCCGGACCCCCGGGCAGCGAGCCGCCGCGGCAGGGATGCGCAGCATATGGGGGCAGTGATGCGATTTGTTCTCTTTGGTTCTCTGAGCTTTGCTTTCTGTTTATTTCTGTGTCTCCTTTTCTTTAATTATTCTATTAGTACAATATTTTAAATGTCTTCACCAAAATAATGTTAAAGGATTTTTACCGCGGTATGTGTGCCAACAATAATCACTGCCAAGTCTTAAACAATTGTAATAAAGTGAGTGTCTTGCTGCTAACGATACCTCATTTTGCAGTAGAGATGCTTTAGCAGAAGCAGTTTCTACAATTATTTCAACTAATGCTTCTCTGCTATGTCAGATTTTGAAACCAAAGTGCATGCACAGAAAATGACAAGCCGTTCTGCTTTCCTCGGCAGCCGCCCAGCAACACCAGCAGCCCAAGAGCAGAGCTTGCCTACGGAGAGCATTTCGGGAGGTCAGAGCTGCCTGCAGGGAAACGAGCAGTGTGCCCTACACAGAGCCCGGGGCGGACCCTCGGAATGTGGCCATGGGTAACAGCACTAACAGGGGCCTGGCTCCGGAGGAGCCGCCCGACACTCTTTCCATGGATCTTTCCTTTTTTTTAACTCTCTTTTTTTCATTTTTTGTGTCTATAACTCATCATTGGTATGAATTCAGTTTTGAGGCAAAGGTGATGGGCAGGCTTTCCTACAGAAATATGTTGAAAAGGAAAAAAAGGGAGGTTGGTTTCAAGAGGAAGCGGCATTGCTGTTGCTCTGTGCTGCAGCTTTGGGCTGGGACACAATGGCTTGATGAAAATCGCTTCCCTTTTCTCCTGAATAATTTTTTGCAACAACAGTTCTTGGAAGTCAGTGGCCCGGTTGTTTCTAATCCATCCATACTAAATAAAATAAATCAGATGGAATCCCTGCTGCAACAGCATTTATCAATACAAGTTTGGTATTTTCGGCACCTTGGGACGGTTTGGGGTTCCCAGTCATTCCAGCCCTGTGCCCAGGAAGCCTGAAGCTGGTGTTACCCAGGCTGTGCAGGACCCTAGCACAGCACACGTTGACCAGAGGTGAGTTTCGGGAGTCCTTCACGTTCACCTCTCCAAAGCAGAGTGATAGCGTTGTCTGCCCACATCCCCCACCTGGAGACCCCTCGTGACCATCATGTTGGCTTCTTTGGCCACTGGCTGCTGCTGGGGCAGCCTGGTCCAGACACAAGTCCTACATCCCTGGCGCAGCTGCGTCCTCTCCCTGGCCTCCCCTAAAATGCCATCTGTGCTGTAAACAAAGCACTGGAAAACCTGGCACCACAGAGCAGAGCGAACGCAACCTTGGCCCACCGGTGTCCATGCCGTTTGTCTCCATCCCCTCTGCAGCCGAGAGAGAGGGGAGGGCAGAGGGCTGCAGCTCTGCCAGCAGCTGGCACCTCCAGTGGAAGCTCTCATGGTTTTCAGGGAGCTGGCTCCACCTTTCATCGTTTCACGTCTGCGGCCCCATGGGCTACTGGAGCGCTTCGGTGTGCAGGGAATGCGGGCTGGGGCTCTTTTCCATGCCAGCTGCTCCGCTGACCGAGCCCCACCAGGGCCAGGCTGCTCACAAGCTTTATTTTCAATTAAAAAGTGAAAAAAAAGCTCAAGCATTTGTTTTTATTGAATGCTAACAACAAACATGGTGATGGTGGGAGACCCCTTCCTACCCTTGTAGTCCCACCTCACACGTACAGCTCGCCCTTACACAGCGTTTAAATGTCTCACAATCTTACCATGCATGTTTTATAATCTCCATAGATTGAGCTTTGTTATGAACTGGAGACCTGTGTCATTTCTGGAGGGAGGAATGAAGGCACAGAAATTACGTCTACAGAAGGAGCCTGGTCCCCAACTCCTACCTATGTGCCACATTAGATCTGCAGAACTGAACTGCTGATCCTGAAATCCTCCACGCAGCTGTCACCGTTACCAAACGGCATCTCACAGATCTGTGATCCAAGCGGAGGAGGAGGCGAAACGACAGGCGTTTCCATCCACGGCTCCTAGGCGCGGCAGAAGTCTGGAAGCGTGCCAGGGCACCTCCGCTACCCAAAGCGCGTGGGGATGCCCGGAGCCGCGCCAGCTTGGCTCTCGCCGGGACCTGGGGCACCCCAGCCCATGGGAGCAGGCCCAGTCTGCGGGCGGCGGGACGGGAGGTCTGCGGCAGGAGGACGGCGTGCAAGCACGTCCAGCACAAGCACCCGTTGCGGGGGGTGTGTGGAACACAGGGAGTTGTACCGGCAGTTTTTGACGGCCCCATGCTGTATGGTGGCTGTGCTGGCTTTGCGTTTCTCGCTGGGCTAGTTCCCACGGGCCGTCCCGCCAGTCGGGTCCTTCCTCATCGCGTTTGCTCTAATGGCAAGAAAGACCGTTGTCATTGAACGTCCTCTGCTAAGGAGCTTGTGTGGCCAGAGAGGGAGCACACCAGCTCATTGACACGGCGGTGCCTCGTTATTTCAGCATGTGAACCCAATTACTCCTGACTCCAACCCACACCCATTGGAGCTCGCTTAAACAAAACCAAATACGCTTCACAAAGCTGCAGCTCGCCCTGGAACAGTCGCTGATGGCAAATGCTTCCACAGAAAAAGCAAATTGTTGGTCCGCTGACATTTATTTTCTTGATTTCTGTCACAAAGGCAATTGTAATATTGCTCGAGTTTGGGGGGATTCTGAACGGTAATTTTAAATACTGCTTATCAATCACTTTCAATATGAAATCAAATGTTTTTGTAGGGTTGCAAATCTGAACAGGATTTGGCCCACAATTTTGAAATGGTTTTATAAATGCTTCTGAGTTTTTCAGCCCCCTAAATACCCCCCTGATTAGCTTAATTGGCTAATAAACGAGTCCATTGAAGCCACCTGGGGCTGGGAGTGCCCCGGGACAGCACGTGGCTCCCAGGAGCCTACAAAGGGGCCAAAAGGGCCGGGGTGGGGGGTCTGCAGCTCGTGGGGGGGCTGTGAGGATGGGCCGTTGTTCACAGCTGTTGGACCGAGGAAGGCTTTCTTGCTTGAGGTTTGTTTCTTTTAAATATTTATACTTCTGTTTGAAAGAGCTGTTTAGATACCAGAGCACAATTATTTTTAGATCCATTTAGGAGCGTGTTTTTGTACGACTCCTGTTTCCCGGCTCCATTAAAGAGCTTTCTGGGAAAGCCGTTGCGTCTCAGGGCTCCCTGAAGACGTTTCTGCGAGCCCCTGGTGCGCAAAGCTCTGGAAACAGCAGGCGAGACTGTGATTCATGACTGCCATCCTAAATGCATTGGAAAGTGATTAGTGGTGATGGGTAATTGGGATGTATTTCAGTGAAGAGCCTCAGGATTTTTTCTTGAACTTGGGGCTGAGTGATCTGAGCAATCCCAGCTACTAAAGATCCTACTAATTCGTTCAGCCTGGTGATTAATACTTCGGGGTGTCGGTTGCAAGTAACTGGCTGAGGAAAAAAAAAAATGCTTTGAGAAATATGTAGATAATATTTTGAACATGCATCCCTGTAAAATTCTTGGTTTAAGAAGACAAAAAGCATGACTTCTGAAATCTGACAAATGAATTAATATTAAGCACAATATTTCAACACTTTCACACCAAATAAAGTTAGAATTTGATTGTTTTCCCTCAAGGAATCACATTTGGGTTCAAATGACTCAAAAACCATGGATGTAGCTGCAGACCTCAGGCGGGATGGTTTTTCACGTGCCCCGTGTTACCCCCGGCTCTGTGGCATGGCCTTGCAGAGGTCACCGCACGCTCTGTGCCTCAGTTTCCCGTCAGCGGGGCGTTCGGCAGCTCTGCGCGTTCCCGGGATGCTGGGACGGGAATGCGGTGTGTTTTGGGAGGTGGGCCAGCCCCTGCCCCTCGCTTTGCCTTTCTGTGAGGGAACAGGAATCTCCTGCTCCTGGCTTAACACCACGGAAGCCCGAATTAGCAAAACATTAGAGACAATTGTCTTTGATTAAGAAGTTGTCTGGATCTTTGTATTTACTGTTGTTTGGCACAAATCCTCGTCCTGCGGCGCTGTGTTTTGGCTCCCAGTGGGGCTGCTGTGGCCGGCTGGGACCCCAGGCTGTGCACCCCCGGCCTGTGCTCGCGGCACCGCTGGGCAGGTGATGGGCTCGGCCGAGCCTCGCCGTTCAGAGGCCGTGAGGGAGCACTGCAAGGGTCCAGGGGAAAGCCGGCAGGTTTTATCTCTGTTGCAGATGGAGGAAAACAAAAAATACTTTTCTTTTTTTTTTTTTTCTTCGAACACAAAATGCAGTGATATGGAGGCCTTGTTAAGGATGGGAATGGGTCGTTGGGAGAATTTCCTTGAATAAATGCTGAAAGGGGGACGTCAGCCCAGTGCTTTGTGTCTCTGGGTAGCTTTAAGGATCTCCTGTAACCTTAAGAGGTTAGCCCAGTCCTAATTGCCACTTAATTTTATGGCCCATCAGGATGGGGCAGAGCCCGGCTGGTGGCAGGGGAGCAGGAGCACAGGCAGCGCCGGGGCTGCCAGGGCTGTGGCTGCTGGGGAAGGGGGAGAGAGGATTTTTTTTTTTACATCCCTCATTACAAAACTTCTAAAACCCTCTTGGCATTTCCTTTGTGGAAGAAGTGGATAAATCGGAGTGGTTGGAGTATACCTTGTATTGCCAGTGATGGCGTGGCAAAGAATTACTGGGAAAACCCAGCTGGCTGCAGGATGGCACTGGTGCTACCAGCATGGGTTAGGGCCGAGCTGAAGGGACGGATGGCACAGGGCTCACGAGGGTTTAATTCTTTTGTTAAATCAAAAAGACAGCACTGACTAAAGTGCATTTATTCATTTATGCCTCAGACTTCATCACTGAAGTGTGGAGAAGGAAAAGCCACTAACAAGTAAACTTCAGGGAAGAAATTAAAATATATGCAAACACAGATGTTGCTTCAGGAGAAATTTTTGAATGTTACACTTCTTTCAAATAAATGTGAAAATATGTAAACCATTTGCAACTTGGCAAAACTCAACAAGCTGTGAAGATTATCAGCTGGACCATGAGAGGAATTTACTTTCTTCAAGAGTAATTAAAAAGTAAAATGTGCCCACTGGAAGAAAGGGGGATTTGGGAACATGATGAATGTGGAAATATTTTTTTGTTATGTTTTCCTCTTTTCTGTTTGAAAAGCACATCAGTATGGAAAGCTGCTAGCTTTTAGACTGTGAAGGCTTATATTTAATACTGAGCCCCTAATATCTGGGATGAAGGGTGGGGCTGAACGTGCCCCCAGACAGAAGAGCGGTTAGGAAGCAGGCTGGGAGGGGTTCAGCTTTGGGTTGGTTTGGGTACAATGTTCAGATCGTTCTTGCATTTGCTGTGCTTTTTGTTGCAAGCTTTTGTTTTTTGTTTTTGTTTTTTTTTTTTCCCCAGCTTTTTAAAGCACTAATTAGAAAATTAAGAACATTCAACTCCCACACATCCATTTGTTATGTTCTGCTTTGCCACAGTAATTTAAATAGAGGATTTCATAATCTCACTGTGATGCACAGTGGGTTTAAAATACAGACATCTACGGGAAGCAGAGATGCATTATTTCATTAGAAATACACCACTGTAAATCAGAAAAACACAGCAAAGCAGCGCGCAGTGACTTGTTTACCAATAGAAATGTACCTTCCTACATTGCAATGGAACAAGATGATTTTCTTAGGAAGAACGATAGAGTTAATTTTTGTACCTTGATATTTATGTGAGGGTGGGATTGCTGGGGATGAGCTCTGAGCAGTGTCCCAGCAGCTGAGGGTGTGTTCCCTTGAATGTAAGCGTTTTTTTTTTTTTGTTTTTGTTTTTGTTTTTTTTTTTTTTAAAATCTGTATCCATTAACTCTGGAAGTAATTTCAGCAGTTCCATGTAAAGGCGACTTCACTGGCATTTCTCCAATAAATCATACATGTGGATAACGATATGCAATATTCACCTTTTGCTTAGTCTTCATGTTTTTTTGTCAGAGCGTTTAGTATAATTTAATTTTATGGTCAGTTTCTAAAATCTGCCATGTCTGAAATCCCACATATAAAGAAGGCCTTTTTAATGATGGTGTATGCAGTTTTTTATCTTTGATATTAATTATAAAAAATGAAAGTTAAAAAGAAGGTATGAATGTTATTTCAGTAAATTTACT
This sequence comes from Tetrax tetrax, assembly GCA_009806455.1. Taxonomy (NCBI): domain Eukaryota; kingdom Metazoa; phylum Chordata; class Aves; order Otidiformes; family Otididae; genus Tetrax; species Tetrax tetrax. Next base: position 171,502 of record WHYT01013430.1, on the reverse strand, counting down.
GGAAGTAATTGAACTACAAACACACTTTTTATGATGGCAGAGAGTAGCCACTAGTAGGAAACACAAGGTTTGTTGTTTTTTTTTCCCTCCACTGACTAGATTTTCCCCTTCAAGCAAAAGTTTAAACTATCAACAGAAATTATAGTCGTCTTCAGAGGTTTTTTCCTCATCTAATTGAGCATTGCTTTTGTACTCATGTTTTGCACAAAGTGTTAAATCTAATCCTCTGAGCCTGAAAATCTTCTGTAGGCGTGAAGGTCATTAATTTTAATTAAATGGAACTTTTTTACACTTGCTAGAAAATGAGGATTAGTCTCAATGAGTTTCATTAAATAAACAGAGCAAATTAAAATTTATAACACATCTCTGAGCAGATCTGAAATCATGTCATCAAACGCCAGTTATCCAGGAGCGGCTTTGGCGGGACGGAGCAAGGGGTGCTCGGTGAAAATGCACGGGAGTTTTGCAGAAACGGGGCCGCGTGTGCGTGACTTGCTGGTGGCTTCCCGGCGGTCGCAGCAGCGGTGGGTTTGGGAGGAGCGGGGCTCCCTTCACAGCGCGCTGGCGGAGCGCGGCCTCGCAGGGCCGAGCTGCTGCTGCCCGTTCCCTTCGGCAACGCAGTGGCGGCCAGCGCCTGCCCGGTGAGGGGGTGAACGGGGCCACGCAGCGATGTCCTGAGGAAACAATGGCGTATAAACGATGGATAGCAAGACCTGGAGGACAGGTCTTGCTGTGCCTGATTTTGTCCGTCTCTTCCAAGTATGGAAACCCTTTTCTTTCCAGTTGAATGAACCTCTGCCCCTCTCATGCGGACATTCTCTCCAGCCAGGCTGAAGCGTGGTCCTGAGGAGATCCGCGATGCCCTGCCCTTGGTTGTGGCCGTGTTCTGCAATGACTGTGGAATAAGCTGGATTTTATTATAAAATACTGGATGTGGAGACTGTTGGATCATGAATTTGTTAGTTTGGTAATGCTGTTTCTGTGTGAAGAGGACCTGGCTGGGTCCTGGAGCAGATGGCCATTGTCAGTGTGATTTACAGCTGTTTTGCTCTCAGCATTTTTTAGGAACTAGTGGCAATCCCGAGGAACCTGACTGCTCTGGTTTTCTGACCTGATTTCTAGAACATGACAGTGTTTGTCTCTGTTGTGAGTGTTCAGTGCTGCCTTCTCTCGCTATGTAAGCGCACGTTCCCATCGCAGACCCACTCAGCCTTGGCACCAAGGTGAGGGAGACGACTGAACTCGGCTGGAATCTGGCAGCAGAACGAGGAGATGCAGTGCTTTCCCTGCCTCTTAGGTCTTTTGATGGGCGCAGGGGTGTGTACAGCATACAGATACTCCAGTGCCTAAAAAGCCACACTGGGAACCAGTGTGTCTAATTTTCCCAAAGGTATTTATAACAATTTTTTAAAAGAAAAAAAAAAAAATGCAACCCAGAAGCCCCCTCCCTCCCCTTGCAGATGGTGTCGGCTCAGGATGGGCAGGCAGCTGGAGACTGGGCTGATCTTGGCCGTGGCCGGCACAGCCGGGCGGTGCAGATACGCTATTTCCACGTGCACAGAAAAGTTCCATTGCAAATCTATTCATATGGTTTGGGACTCGCACACGCTGTTTTTATGTCCAGATGCTGGGATGCGTTTTGCGGTGTAGTGACTCATGTAAACTGATGCGGTTACAGATGCACGGAGGAGGCTTGCCGCGGTACGCTTGCAGGGGTAAATCCAACACGTTGGACCAATGCTGACAAGCCACATGTCACTCTTTTGCCAGGGATAAGCTAAACAGCCTTTCCTCTCCTCTGGTTGTTTTGCATCTTCTGAGTCATTCTGACGCTGCCCAATTTCTCTGCCTAATGGATCCTCTCACACATCATCTGCCCACCGAGGCTTTTGATGGCTGTGAAAATGAAAGCGTTTGAATAGCTGAGATTGGATTAGCACTACAGAAGCTGCTCTTCCAGTAAAGGCTGTACCTCAGTTGCCAAATATCCTTTTACCTTAGACTGGAGAGGATAGCTCCTCTAAGTATTTACTTTCACTTTGCGTTTGGCATGGCTGGTTTAGTTGATTAATAATACATTGGTCTGCATGCAAACTCATTCCCTCTGGGATTTCTTAGATATCCTTGAAGTGAAAGAGTCTTCCAGCACATTCTGTAAGAAATGGTCACTGCTGGTCAGCATGAAGACAGGTAGCAAATGTCTTACCAAAATGAAAAGATAAAGAGAAAACAGAATTTGCAGAGTACACTGGTCATTTCAGCCTCTTCTGCTTTGAAAAATGTCCGTAATATAATATGTTTCCAAGTGAAGTCTGGTATTACCCCTGAAGGAAACATGCTGGTATAACCTGAACAGCTCAATGTCATCACGGAATTTTTCAGTAACGACATTGCTATTCCTGGAGAACAAATGGGCTGCTCAGCACCTTTGCTGTGGGTGACAGCGGAGGCAACATCTGTAATTCTGCACCCTCCTCTGGTGTAGTTTCCAAATTGCTGAACTAGCTACCAGCAAAAGCAGGGTTGTATCAGCAGCTTGATATTTATATCTTGGCAGGAGGCTTGTGTTTGCTGCTATCGTTTGTCTCTGAAGAACAATATCTGTAGTACATGAAAATACATTTTCTACCCTTCCTCTCCTTCGCCCCATTACTGATGTCATCTGAAGCCAGCCATCTTTTTTCCTTGCACCATCTATTGCTACAGATTTTTTTTCATTAAGATGAAAAAAAAAAAAAAAAAATCATTGTGGGGCTTTAGCTGAGTAAAAGGTGAAACATTCCTTTGCAGCCCTAGGACAAACTCGCACGTGTTCCTCCTTGGGTCAGGGAGGGCTGACCTCCAAAATACCGTGCAGCAGGCACTGCTCAGCCCCCGAGGGGCAAAATGTTGGGTTCAGAAACTTTGTTTCTCAGTCACCTGTAAAAGCAAACGGCATCAGTTGAGACCAGACCTCCTGTGCTGGGTGTGGCTCTACCCTGGGGATGCTGGTCCAGCCCCCCGGGCCTGGGGTGATGCTCCCATGCGCAGAGCAGAGGCTGTGTTACCAGGATTGCTGAGAGTTAATGAGCAACAGTCCACTATCAATAATCACTAGTTATAAAATTTTAGAAATTGGATTAATTTCTTTCCAACTGAAATAATTTTAGCTACAGTAGCTTAAAATACATCATAAAGTACAAAGAGAAAAACTACAAAATCGGGAGGAAACTCATTTTTGCAGGGTGACACGTCTGTATTCATGCCGAGGCAGCTGCTGGGATGTTTGATTAAACAGATTCAGCTCCAGTGAAAGTGAATCTTTGAGGAGCAAAATGAGTTAATGCAATAAAAAATGGTGTTATCTTCTCTGTAGAATTGGAACACTGAAAGCTGTCGGGAGAAAGGTGAAAACGAGTGGTACCACCGAACCAGCCGAGGTCCAAGTGCAGGGAGCACGGGAAGGGGCTGCTGCGTGCATCTCCCAGCTCTGCCCAGCCCAGCACGGGGGCTCTGTCACTGGGGCTCTCCCAGGGCTGGTGGGAATGAATGTTGGACTGGTGACCGGGGGTAAATGCACCACGCGCCTGCCTGCGCAGATGGTGGTGTGATTTAGCAGTGACGCCTCTGCCTCTCAAAGTGCCATCTCACTTAGTCAGAAAAAAAATGGAATAGAAAGCAAGCTGGAGGTCTGCAGCGGTGTCTCAGTGTTTTATAGAGCCAAGGGAAACTGTAAAACAAAAGCAAAACCCCTGACAGGCAGAAGAAATGGACAGCCTCCAGTGGCTCACGGTCTGCTCCTGCGATTCGGTGCACGGCATGGAAAAGCACGTTCCTTCTGGGGTCTGAACGGGTACTGCAAGGCCCAGTGTGCTCAGCTGGGACAGCTAGGAATTCTCTTTTTCCTTGAAGTTTGCCTGGTTTGGGGTTTTTTTTTTTGTATTTTGGTTGGTCTTTTTTGGGAATAAGCTGTGTGCAGGTGCATGAACCAACGCATGCTCCAGGTGGTGTCCCGCTGCCTTCCCTTCAGGGCACTGCACGGAGCACAAAGCTGTTGAACGGCTTTGGAAATCATGCGAGGGTGAAGTGATCTTAAACACGGGATCACCAGAAAGGCTAAAAAGTTGAAGGTAAACAGAGTGAGGCTCTTTATTCAAGTGTTAGGTCTTGCATGCAGAAAACAAGCTGACACCCAGCTCTGCCTGGGCAGGAGAGGGGTTTCCTTGCCGGTGCGCTCTTCCCAAGGTTTCTCTGTCGGGAGCTGCGTGCATCAGCTGGAAGCTGAGACCTGGAAAGCAGCAATTGTCAGAAAACCGGAGGGCAGGTGGGGAGCAGAGAAATCTGAGGTGATGGAGGAAAGCCAGTTTGGCTCCAGTCTGTAGCATGTCATGCTGGTGAGAAGTGGGGGGAAGAATCCATCTTTTAACTTTAATGGTCCCTTCCAACCCAAACCATTCTGACTCTACAATCTAGGTGCCACTGTGATTCATTAAAATCCTGTTCAGTTTTCATGTAATTGAGGTTGCCTTAGCATAAATCCTTACTGGGAAGTTTGCACTGGTGAGCATGTCAAAGCCACCTAAAACCTGGTGTTCGCTGGGTGCTCCAAGTCCTGATCGTCCCGCCGATACTCTTGCTCAGCCCAGCACGTTTATCCACTCGTTTGCTGCAGCCGTGGGCAAAAAGGCAAAGTGCACCCTGCAGCAACAGCAATGCAAGGAGGCTCGAGCCCGCCCTGGAGATCTGGGAAATCCAGCCTGGAGTAATCAGCACTCACGGGGGATGAAGATAAACTACGAAAAGCAGAATCCTCAGCAAATAGGTGCGGAAACTGTTGATAGCGAGCAGAATACAGAGCAGTTCACCGTTAGCAAGTGTGTGAAGGCAAACAAGGCCAGACGTGCCAGGCGCGCAGTTCCTGTGCCCAGCAGCGACGGTGCTTCTGTAGGAGGGTCTGCAAAAGGGGGAGCGGGCCAGCTTGGGCAGCCCATCAGTGATGTCCAGCCAAGCGCTCTGAAGTGGTGATGCATCAAGCTGCACCTGGAAATCTCTGAACCGTGTTTATTTATGAAGTAGGCTGTAATCAGCAGCAAAGCTCATGTTTGTTTCACAAATTGCACTGGGAAAGCGGAAGGAGGATGTCCTAATTGCCGCCTGGTAGCTAAATGTTGTCTTCTGTTCACCAGGGTCCCACCTTAATTAACAGCATTGTTTTCTCTTAGTGTATCTCAAAGTTGTGGGTAGATAGGGGTGAATTTGGCGTTAACATAATTACTCTGGTAATTAAAGCTTTGTGAGGTGCTTAAATGAGAGAAGCAGAGAGCTCAGAGGGTGTGGGAAGGGGTTGTGCTAAAGTTTCACTAACAAAAGAATTTGGGGAAAAAAGGTCAAGTCCCACAGTATTTGAGGACTGGAAAATGGTTTATCCTGGAGAAAACCCCCCGGGTGTACTGGAGATGAGGTCTGTGGCTCCAGCCAAACTGCTTGGGCTTTAAGGTAAAGATGGGCAAAGGTCTTCTCGTTGGTATTTCTGTGACAGTTATGTTCTGCTTGATTCTACCTCTCCCCAGCAAACCCGACCGGTCTGCAGCCCTGTGTAAAGGCTGGTGCCCAGGCTGGGTGCACCGGTATTTTGTTCTTCATACAGTACCCTCCATATGGTGATGGCTGCTATTAAGGAATGTTCCTTCATCTGAATTTTTCCCAGTACAAACTCAGACTGCAGCTATGCACGGGCAGCTGTTGAGCTGAGTATAGTTTCCAGTACATGCAGCTAGCTGTTGCGTACGCTAACATTAAAGCGTAAAAATCCCCTGTCAAAATAGCGTCGTGATATCCAGAGGAGGGTGGTGATTCACTAAAAATTGCCAAGTTGGACTAAAATACCAATTCCTACTGCTCTGATATACAGCATTCACTGTAAAACACCGGTGTCTAGGGTAGAGGTCTGTTTTATGGCATCACAGAAATGACACGAACGCTCTGGTGGAAATCTATTAAACTGAGGGGAAAATACCCGCCGTGCCCATAAATACCAATTGGTCTGACTTCACGGTTTACCCAACAGAATCAACACGAGATATATTCCGTACATATAACATGGCTGGGAAACCCTTCCTGTGGATTGGGTGCAAGTACTTTCCTGAACTGGAGAGGAAGGTGGGATTATCATGAAATCCGGGTGGCTTTTGCTTCCTCAGCGCCCGCCCTGGCGTGGTGTCATGCCGGTATTTTAGCAAACAGCTTGTACCCTGCTCTCTGCAGAGGTACCAGGCTGGTCCCAGCTGGTAGGAGGTGCTGAGCGCCCGGCTCCTGTGGGTCCCTGTGGCCGCAGGGACGGTCTGTCCTGCATCTGAGGGCTTTGAGTGGGTGTAGATGGACGTGTTAAGCTCTCAGACACGTTAGCCTAATGAGCTCTCTAAGTCTGGGAGAGGCTTTGGACTGAGCACAAATTGGAGTTACACCTATCTGCCACCAAAGAGCTTTGGAGCGCCAGCCAGCCCAGTGCTTTTCCTCCGTTCCTGGTGTGATTTGAGCCTTAGCAGTAAGCAGTGCACCATGCTGTTATTTTCTGTAGATTCTCGCTTTCCCTGACCCCGGGGGCTGTCTGGGTGCCTAAGACAGCGGTGGGCACACAGACAGACGACAGACACGGACAGATGATGCTTGTGCTCGTGCACATAAATAATGTGCTGCAGGCCAAGGGAGGAAGGCTGCACCGCGTGTGCGCGTGCGGTGCCCGCTCCTGCGTGTCTCATTGTTACACCTGCCACAAAGTTTACGGAATTTTGGCCTCTGGGATCAGGGAGCTTAAATAAACAAAATCTTCACACCTGGAGGGATAAGTGTGTTCTATAATGCCATAATCAGTCTGGAGAACGAGCTTTTGCTGCAGCTTCAAATTGGGTCTTCAGCCGGCGGTGCAGTTAATGGATTTTACACCAGCTGCGAAATTTCCAAACCTATCTACGCTGTTGTTTGCGATGCAAAGTGCGATGTTGTCTTTTTATTAGCGGGGCTGCGTGTCTGACATATCTCCCTACTAGTGCTGTGGATAGACATCTCAAAAGCAAATTGTAATAGAAATTCTGAGAGGGGTGAGATGAGAATTAGCTGCCTGTCTAGTCCTTTTCTGTTTATCTCCAAATGTCAGCACTCCGCACTGGAAGTTTTGATAGGAAGGCATCTGCTGTTCCAGGCTGAAGCATTAGCACCGGAGAGCGGGGTGTGGGGAGGGAGAGGGCTAATTGAATCGCACTGCAGTGACGATGGCTCTGGAATACGCTCGCGGTGGGTCGAAAGAAGTAACGAGTGTGAGGCGCAGCAGGAATGATTTGCAAAGAAGCCCCTGGCAGAAATCCTGTCTTGCTGTGGTAGAGGCTGAAGGTGGTGATTTCTGTCCCTTAACTCACAACGGGGAAGGCGTCTTCCTGATGTAGCTGAGGACAGGAGCTCACGCCCATTTCCTGGGCTTGAACCCAAAGCTGCTTTCCGAAAGGGATCTGGCTACAAGTGGGTGTCTGAGCAGGGAGGCAATGGCGAGTGCCACGCTGTGAATCACCGAGCCTTCCCGTGACGTTCGCCGTGCCTTGCGTTGGAAGTGATTTGCTCACATATTTTATGTGAGATTCAGTAGTATGATGTCATCAGCCTCACAAGCTTCAAAAAATGTGAAGTCACAATTTCATAAGGTTCAGGTATTACTCTATTTCTGGAAAAGCTTTTGCTCAGAATATTCGTTCTATGATACACTCACAGGTGTGGTTTTTGCCCATTTTTTTTGGTAATCGAGCTCCACTCTCGGCAGCATTCATACTTCGGGTGATCTATTAGCTACTTGCAGTGCACTGAAAACAGTGTGTGAGCTCTCTGGTCTTCCTTTGTTTCAGGAGCCACCAAATCCTGCCGGAGCAGCTGTCTGTGTGTATATGTAGCTCTGCTTTCCCAGTTTTATCCTCTTAGGGAAGGTGATGATTTGAATCCTGATGCAGCTGTCTGGGTGCATTCAGAATACATTTCAGTTTAAAATGGCATCAGTGTAATAAGGCGCGTTTTTAGGGTCGTAGAAGAGGTTACGGCTGACATGCTTTCATGAGATTTTGGGGACCAAGCTGTGAGCGGCAGGCTGACAGTGTTCCTGATAGAATCTCTGAAAGTGAACCAAATTCACCGTAATTCCTGTGCTGACTCTAATTCACCAGGACGCTCTGCACACCTCGAGACGTTTATGTACTGCTTCTCTGTAATGAGCCACATAAAATACCGTGTTTCTACCCTGACTTATTTTCCTTCTGTTGATGCTGAAGTCAAGAGCAACGTACACTCAGGGCATTCAGGCCTTATTTTTCCATTCAGCAGGATGATTTTCTCTTTTGAGCTATCTTTCCACTGTACGTGCCAGTTAAAATGTGCAGTTCTTCTACATTCTTTGATTAAGGACTTGACCCACGCGACATCAGCTGCTGTTGCACAGACACTAAGGTAGGGTTGAGTGCTTTAATACTTTGTACCTTCTCGGTCGAAATTGTGTGCAGAACAGAACCGTATGGTCCTTGTCCCTCCCCTGCCTGATGCAGCGTGAGCAGCGTTGGTTTCAGGACTGAGATGCACTGGCAGAATCGGGGTGGAAAACTTTACATTGTGCTTTCGTGGTAGGCCTGCTGTTGAAAGCAGGCATTGGGTCTCCGATCTTTTAACCCAAACCCAGGACCTGGTGTTGAATAACCCAGTACGGCCATGAGATGTGCTGCAGCAAGCTGTGGACTGTGCCGTGGTCCTGCAGAGCCCGGCCGGTACCGCGGCGGCTGTTGCTTTCCTGTTAAAGCCAGAGCAGAACGTGCAACTCCCAACCCGCTCGCTGCGCACTTCTCACAGCATTTTGTCGCTGTTCTCACACATGCAAACCTCATTCCTCTCCCCGTGGCTTTTCAATCCGCACTCCCAGCAGGCTGTTTTATTTTTAATACCTGTTCAGCCCTGGAACTCTCTCACAGGTTTGCGGTCCCTGGTAACCACAGCAGTGGTGCTATTTTTACCAGGAGCTGCGAAATGCCAGCATAGCACTGAAAATTTTAACATTCCAACTGTGCAGCTGTATCTGCTCAAATCTTCATTGCGTCACTGCGCTTCAGCTCGGTCTGTTCCTTTCTGGCTTTATTTCATTATTTACCACACATATCTTTTGACCCAAAATCATTGTCTCTCTCGGTTCACTCAAGTTACCCCCTCGCTGGGGTGTGTCGGGTGACACCTGGGCTGGGAGATGTCTCACCCACCTCTCCTCAGAATCACAGAATTGTCATGATTGGAAAAGACCTAAAAGATCATCCAGTCCAACCATCACCAATACTTCTCAGCTAAATCATATCCCTCAACACAATCCTCACCATCTGTTAGAGAATTACCCGTTCTTTGCTCGTTGTCCTATGGACCGTGCTGCCGGTGTATCACCTTACGATCAGCACTCTCTCAAGAGTGTTCACTGCTCCTGCCGCCTTCCTCTCACCTTCCTTACTACCAATATTTCCATCTTGGCAGCAAAAATGGAAAGACCAAATAGAAAACAACCTTTTTTTTTCTGTAGAATCGCAACCTGTGGCAAGAGATGAAAACACAAGAGCAAGATCGCTGTTTGATCATGTAATTGGCTACGGGCTGTATCGTCACATGATAAGCAGAAAGGGCTCTGTTGCAGCTGTGTGGGAGGTGAAACTGGGCTTTTTGAAAAATTTGGATGAATTTGGGAATTGTCTTTTGACAACGCTTTTTTCAATTCACCTTTGGGAGTACGTTTTAGACAGAAATTCCTAAAAGTGTATTAGAGACCTGAAAGCTCAAAATACCACCTGAGGTGTGTGTCCTGCAGGCTGAATGTTGCTGGGTAATCCTGTGTTCCTGTGCAATGCACTCCAGAGAGACGATACTTGAAATCTCTCTCACTGCATTTAAACTTGCGTGCAGCCCTGATGTGTCATGCTTTACCCACGTTGGTCCTGTGCAGCGACGCGGGCTTTGCTCCGCGTGAGGAGGCTGCTCCTCCCCGTGCTGCTAATGCAGGTTACCACGTTCCTGTGCATCAGCTGGTCTGTGTGGATACAGAGGAAAGTGTGAGGAACTCCAGTTAGTGCGCTTGTCCGTGACATTAGGCTGAACTATCTGTCTTTTTTCATAGAGAGATGCCATGGATCAGTTCATATCAGATATGGCCCTAAGTGTCTGACGTGTGTCTGAACCTTAGGGCGTGAGGCACCCGGAGCTTATCGGTGTTGGCTGGTGCTGAGCAGGATGCAGGAACCCCAGGTCTTATTGCCTTCCAAAGGCTTTAGGATGCTTGAGAAATTCAAACTAAATCCAAACTACTCTTTTTGTGTGACTGTATATTGAACTAAAACAAATGAGAAATATAAAACTAGAAAATTACCAAATTAATTTTTCGTTTCCTGATTTGCTATTACCGATCTTTGCTTTAATTGACATTTTAAAAAGAGAATCTGGTGCAATTGTTCTGCACCGACTGCTGGGTTTGCTGCAGTGCTCCAGGGAGTGTTGCAGTCTATTAAATGATGGAAAGAAGAATGGTGTGAGCTACCAGAGAAGCTGATCTGGTTTTCAAGGACTCAGAGGCGTTCCTACGCTCCAGGCTGTGAGCAGGCATGCTCTCACACAGAGAGCCACCATAACCCTCGAAGGCTCGAGCTGGTGAAGCTGCTGTTTCTAACAGCTCTGTCAGAAATAGCGTACGAGTGAAGAGGTGCGGGTTGTGCCGTGACGGGTTCCAGCAGATAACCAGGACAAGGTGACTCCCTGTCGCACCCTGAGCTGCCGGGATGCGCCTTGGGAAGGGGAGGGTGATTTTCTGCTGACAGAATTACGTTTGCCTCTGTGAAATACTGGTAGTGAGTGTCTTACCTATTGCAGGTGTAGACGCGACGTGGTGCTTAATTCGGAGGGTTTGTGGGGAGGCACCATGACAGCGCAAGGAGCTGCTACAGAAAAAAAAAGCATTTTCCATGTAGTGAGACCTAAAATAAACAGAGGAAATAAACCAGCAAGAAGCTGACGCTGAAAGGCCAGACCAGCACTCTGATGACAGACCCACAGCGCTCTTGCTAGCCATAAACATGAACCAGCACGCTGTGCCGGGCGCGGGGCGGCTGTGCCGCACGCCCCTCGGGCAAGTCGAGAAGGAGAGGAGAGAGAACTCGGCAGCGATGCCCAGCGGTGACGAAGTCTCTCCCTGGGGCGGCTGGTGAGAAGCCAACGGGTGCTGAGCTGTGGGAACGGAGTGGCTGGGTTTGCTCTTCCAGCCCATCACCCCAGCCCTCCGCTGCGGGCTGGACCTGGCGCAGCAGTCACAGCTGATAATTCCCTGCAAATTCCCCCTGGGAACCCTTTCTGAGGGATCGCCTGCACCTGGAGCGCAGTGTGGGCCTGTCCCAGCTGGGAAGGAGCCCTGCTGGGCTGCTTTTTGTAAGGTTATCTGTACTTTTACTGTGATTTTTAAGGTTACCTGTACAAAAGTTATCTTTACCATCTATTTTTTATTCATTTATTTTTATTTTGTTCCCACTATGAGCACATACAGGATAAAGACTCAGACAGTCCTTGCTTCTCAGAGCTTGCAGTCTGCACGGAGAAGAAATACTAGGTCTTCCTCCCAAAAATGGATTTGTAAGATAACTATAACACCATAAATATACTTTTTTGATACTGATTTTATAGGCAGCTGTTTTCTAACTGTTCCATTGCCAGTGCAGCTATTTGTAACTTTTCCAATTTCAGTTCATGGAAATGCTAAATGGCAGTGAGGAAGGGAGGGGGAGCCATGGAAATCTTTGATAGTATTCATTCATTATTCATCTGTTTTATTCCTTATGCGTCATCCTGTGGCAGAGCCTCTTTTCAAGAACGTGGTGCCTGAGATGTTGAGCAAGAGCTGAAAAAAGGGTGCTGTCGCCGTTCTGCGGCTCCAGCGCGTGTGGGAGTCTCTGCAGATCTTTCAAGGAGCTCTGTGCTCTTGAAAATGAAATGGAGACACAGGGTGTTATTTCAGCAGGTGATCAAACAACTATGATGAAAAAGCTGCTGATTAATTAAATTCCGGTGTACGTGTTTAACCTGCAAAAGGTACTCGTCTTGGGACTGATCTACTACAAAGCTCTCATGCAAATGAGCTATAAACACAAGTGCTGAAGTGCTGTCGGGCGCCCTTCAGGTGTGTTAGGGGTTAGGATTGATGTACAGTGACTAATTAATGATACTAAAAACTGCAGGAGCGAGAGTTTGGGAAGAAGTTTTTTAAAGAAATAAGAAGCCATCTTTGACAAAATTAAGGAGAGTAAAATGAAAGCTGGGGATTAAAAGATGTTTTAGAAATACTTATAGCAGCGTTTTGTCCCTCAGGGTGGAGGAGTAATAAAGCGTGCAGCGGTGTTCATCTCAGCACGGCGAACGCGAGAGCCGTGATCTCGTCCAGCACGAGCGGGAGGACCGCTCGCACCGCTACTGGCAGTTGTAAATCGAAATGGACCTGGTGTGGGCGTGCTGGGTCGTACTGGGGGTCTCGGCTCCGTTCCCGTCTGCCGTGTGACGGGCTGAGTTCGATAGCTCGCACCACGCTGACCTTCGTGTGTCCACATGTTGTCCTCTGCGTGTAACCCTGTCCCGCCTCGCGCTGGTCCTACGCCCGCTGAAAGTGGGGAGAGCTCTGGTACCCACTGCAATTTAGCGTTGGCTTCCTCAGGGCTTTTTTATCAGCTCGAGGTTTGAATAATGGGGTTTTGATCTCGCTCTGTGGGGACTGACCGCCTTGTGAACTAAGCATCTGGTACACAGCGCAGATTGGTAGCAGAATTAATTGTAGCTCTGTGAGGAATACGTGGCTCTCGGGAGCAGTGGGGAATAGCAGCATCTCCCTGCTACTGGGAGTATCAACTCCTTGCCTCATCATGAGTTCATATCCCTTTTTTTTTTTTTTTCCCTGGCAGCAGCATGAAAAGATGGGAGAAATGGAAAATCTGAATGCTAATCTCCTCCCCCTCTTGCCTTTAGATACATGTTTCAGAAATCATTCGTTTCTGTACAAATCTTGGGTTTTATACCTTTTTATTAAACAAAGCCTGCAAATAAATTTTAGCTGCTTCCCTGCCTGCCTAATCCGCGTGTTTTCATACAGATAAATCTTGTATAATTAGCTGTAGCTGGGGAAGCCTGTAGAGCCTGACGAGAATGAAATGAAACATCTCGTGGAGCAGCAGCGAGCACGAGCCTGGGGTTCAGCATCCTTCATCCCAGCTTGTGTCAGTGCAAGCCCTCGTTAGCGCCGCTCCCACCCTTTGGTAACCGCTTCAGCCCGGTAGCAGAACCTTTGTTTCTGCCTTTTTAGGGTTGGCAAAGAGCGTATCGAAGCTGTGGTATTTGAAAGCAGTTGAAACCTTAAATTTCCATGTGAGTAGACAAATATTCTCTGCCCTCATCTCTGCTCACCCCCCTCTATACGCCGCTCGCTCCCTGTTCACACAGGAAAAACGCAAATCCCACCAGCTTGTCAGTGGAAATGTCCAGTTCCTGAAAAACATGCATTTTAGCTCATGAGTGGTAAAACTAGATTCTTCTGGATTTTGTAAACTTTTAAAAGTAATGTTTGAATTAAGAGGTGAATCGGGTGTTTTATCATTCGGATATCCCTGTAAAATTAAGAGACCTTGCTGATACACGAGTTATAAGCTCTGGTCTTGTGGGACAAGGATGCGGAGAGCTGTGGGCGGTTGCGTTCATCGATCTCCGTGGACAGTGGCCCAGTCCCAATGTGCGTGATACCGTTTTGAACTGAGTTTTGATGCCAACTGTGTGCTTAGTCGTCTTCTGTGTTGTATTCTCTCCTTTTTCTTTTAGTTAATCTGTGGTTAAACTGGTATTCTATTCCTAAAATGAATACTTAGCACACAATTTAAGGGTTTTCATTTCAAATCAGAGGAAGATGTCAATCACTGAGAAATTCATTCAGCTGTGTCATACGGAACAGCTACAGGGACTTTGCATGGGACAGGAAAACCTTTCCCTCTGTTTTTGTTTTGTGTAGATAGTGCCTAGTTTTCCTTTTGGTGAATATGTGCATTATTTTTCAGGTGTTTCACAGATTTTTTTCTTTCTAAGCTGCTTGAGTGCGGGGTGTGGAGGGCTTCCCAGCCGTGTAAGCGACCGAACTAATGGTACTGGCAGCAATGGAACGGACAAGATGACTTATTTCGAGGGTGAACTTTATGTTGAATTATGTTTCAGCATAAAGCAGGATGTCAGGTAAAGCTCGTAGCTTTGCCCTCTCTTTTCTCTGTGGGTCGGTTTGTTAGCAGAAGGGCAGAATCGCTGCAGGACGTGTGAGCAGGGCGTTTACCCACTGTGCTTGCTGGCATCAGGCGTTGGCTCTGGTAAACCAGTTTGAGAGGAGGTGGCCTCCTGCTCTTTTCATCATCCCAGCTCTGTGCAGTTGCTTCTGTCTGGCTGGTGGACACAGCTGAACTATCCCCTCGTTTGGGTGCTGCTTCACGTAATGGTAATTGGCATCTAAATGTTAATTTCTCTTGCTTGTTTATTGCATGATGAGGCAATCCTCCTCCTCTTCAAGGGTGGGAGATGGGCAGTTGCATATAAATAGAGCAAAAGAAAAGATAAATCAGTAGAACTAGTTTTAAACTGCAGAACCATCCTGATCCAAACAGATCCAAGCTTTTGGGTGTCAAACCAGACTGGTCTAGAATTCATAGGAACACTTCCACTTCAGACTACGTAAGCTTAATATTTTTCAAGGAAGTTTTTCTACTGTATCATCTATATACACACATACACATAAAAGAAAAAAGAAAAAGAAGACTTGAGAATCAAACATGTCATTTTTTTTTTTTTGTTATTGAGCAGGAAAGATCAGGTCAGGCTCTTTATCCCGACAGCTTTCTCTAGCCCCGGATTCTCCCTCTAAGGAATGTCTCCCATCTCGCCAGGCTCCTGACTGGTACACCCCTCGCGCCTCTGCGTCTCGCCCCGCCCCTTCGCACTCCCACAGGGCACAGAGAGCGTGGTCTTCCCAAAGTACTCGCTCCCCAGCTCTGAGGGGAGGGAAGAGGCAGGGAAGGGGAGGACGCAGGCTCATCCTGGGAGCTTGGGCCAAAGGTCAGAACAGGAACCAGTTTTCTGGACCTTTTCTCAAACAGCAGCTGCTGAAACAAACATTCCTAAAATTGTACATTAACATTGTCTGCTTAGCATGGCTTTTACTTACTTTCCATCCAAGATGGATTAAAAACGTTCTGTGCCTTTGATTGAATTGAAAATGAAAAGTCCCAGAAAAAAAAGTTTCTTGGGAAGGAAAGGGACTGTGCAGCTGAACCAACTGAGCTCAGCCAATGTTTAATTCTGTTGTTGTGTTGCACTGGGTATGATCCATCAGACCTCACAGAAGTACAGAAAAAAGGAAATCCTATTATATTAAGAATGTGGCAGACTGATAGAGAGATGAAACTTTTGCAAATGTTGTTTAGATCTTTCCTTCCCTTCCCCAGATATGAAAATGAATGATGAGAGGAGGACAAGGCTTATAAATCCTCAGACTTTTGTTTGGGTTTGATTTTGTTTCTCTGCCATGATGGCTGTGGGTTTTTGCCTGACAAGGAGCTCAGGGAATAAACTCAGCAGTGCCTTGAGCATGAGTGAAAACCAGGTTATTTAACCGTGCTTCACCTGCAGCTGGCTCCGTGGTCTGGGCAATTGCTCTTCTGGTGTGAAGGGCTCCTTCCTTCTTGTGCAACCTCTTTGAAGCTCTGCGTTTCCAGAGGTCAGGACTGCACAATTTTTGAGTAGAACAGAAACTTGAAGAAATGACGTTGAGGAATGTGGGATTTTCTTGTTTAGTGTATGTAAGCAGATAACTTGTGTGTCCTTAGGTATTTAGGTAAGGATTTCTGCGTGCTAATGCTCAAAGGAAAATGCCCACATTTTTTCTTTCCCAACATGATCCCTACTCATTATTCTGCCACAGTGTCCTTTAAACAGCCTGGGAACAGCAGTGGAGAGAAGGGGTTGCTAAATCTCTAAAATGAAGCTGAACAAAAAATGAATGCATTCCAGCAATAATTGGTTTCTGTACACAGAGATAAGCTGCCAAAATAACAAGCCTGTGATTTGAAATGCTGGCTAGCCTCCATCAAGGAACTGTTGTCTAATCCTTAGCTGGAGTAAGAAATAAAGAAATTCCACGGGAGTAATGGTGCTATGACAGCTTACATCAGCTGAGTGTATGACCCCATCCCATTCCGGGCGTGAAGAAATATATTGGTGCAGATTTCTGGAAAGCCTGGAACCTGTCATTTTGAAGTAACTCTCTGAAACCTTTTCCATGAGGACATGGTAATTTATGCAATCACCAGCCTTATTGGTTTTTGGACCTTGTTGATTTTTCTAAAAAGGCAAGAAAAAAAAGTGCTAGCATGCTCCACTGCCTCAAAGTTGTAAGGTTACAGAACAAAGTTGGCTGAGCAACAGATTATTAGGAAAGCAAATCAGGAATGTAATAAGCTGTGCGCATGCCAATGTTCCCAGGCAATAGGAGCACTTGTCCTGCGAGGAGAGGTGGAGGGAATTGGACTCTTTTAGCCTGGAGAGGAGAGTGCTTCAGTGGGATCTGACAGAAGCCTCCCAGTAACTGTGAAGAGGTCAAAGATGAGGAAGCCAAGCGCTCTGCATAGATGCACTGGGGGAGGAGAGACGATGTAAAGTGAAGGAGGGGAGGTTCTAGAGGATCAGATTTTGGCTATGAGGATAACTGAATGCTGGACTGGGGGACTTCTGGAGTCTCTGCTCTGGATGGCTTTTGAGAGCCAGGTGCTCTAAGCAACCTGGTCAGAACTCGGCATTGAACCTTCCCTGAGCAGAAGGTTGGGCTAGCTTGGTGGGAGCTTGGCGTGGGAGATTAAAATATGACATTGAACACAAGTGTGAAATTCTTCAAGGTCCAAGGCTGCCCAAGAGTTCTCCCACACAAAAGTCCACTTGCAGTCAGTGTAAATGTGATTTAGTTCTGTGTGGGTCCAAGGGAATAGCTCCTCATCACTCTGAGGCATGATTCCTTCGCTGAGATAGGGGCTCCACTGGCTTCTGCGCTGGAAAAAGCTCAGTGGCTGATTTCAATGTTATTTTAAGCACCAAGAACTTTAAAGACAGGCAATTATGTTTTGATAATAATTTAGCTGCTCTTAGATCAGGCACTAAACTCCCAAGGATCCTCATTTGTGCAAATTATGCCCCGATGCTTTGGAGCATGCTTGCACACGAGCTGGCATGGAGCATGAGCCGAATGCCTCATCTCTCTGTGCAGACCTCCCCCGGTGACAGATGTCTGAAGAATAGGCTGGCACCGCTTACCAGGTCATTAGAGACAGGAACATTCCAGCATAATTTAAATCATTTTCAAAAATGCACAGTGTCATGCATAGGATGGGAGTGAATAGCTTTTCTAATACAAAAACTTCTGCATAAAAATGAGTTGAAAATACTCAACGATGCATGGAGCAGAAATAAAAATAATTTGTTTTGCTCCCCTACTTACATACATCTGCTGGCGGTGACTGAATGCGTCGTTCCCAGGAGGGAAGGGAAGCAGCTCACCTGCTAGGATTCGTGCATTAATTAGTGTGAGAGTTAAGAATCTCTTGAGAACACACACTCAGGGCGGGGGGTTTGTTTTGGCCAGAAGCAGACGAACGGGGAATCGCAGATACGCAGGGGCCAAAACGCGTGAGATCCCGCAGTGAGAGGCTGCGCTGCCGCGGGGGCCGTAGGGCAGGTGTCCCCGCTGCGGGCACTCGGGGCTGACTCGTGCTGACGTGTGAGCCCGCCGTTCGCCGTGCTGGGGAACGGAGAAGGGCGCGGGGGAATTCATAGTCTGTGCAGCTGGTGTTTCTCCAGGTTCATCCTCTCCTCTTTCTTCAATTATAAAAATGCAGCCGGACTTCTTAAGTTCGCTATGTAATTTCTTATGCTGTTTGAATGTTTCCACTTTAAGGAAAGTGAAATTTCCTGGTATCTTCATTCTCGGCCAACTACTCCTAGAAAATGTTCTTTGTTCTGGTCTTGTTGACATCCTTTTTGCTAGGAAATCTACAGCCTTGGTTTATAGTGGGGAGAGTCCAATGAACCTAAAAACTGCCAGTATTTTTATACGGGATCAGAACTTTTCATTTGAGTTGGTGGCAGCTTGGTCTTGCTTTCCAGAAAAGCAAATCCAGGCAGAAGTGTTTGCTTCGTGCCATGCCCAGAGTATCTACACAGAGAGAGCCGGCGTTACGTCTGTGAGCAGCGCTTAACGTGCGGCGTGCTACCCATTGTACCACAGTGTGCTTTGGTGACCAGGAGATAGTTATGGAGAATGAACACATGTAAATCATTTAATGAAGTTGAAACTGGGATCCAAGTGTTAGGTTTACCCCTTTGTTTAGAGCGAAGTCCCGTACGCGGCTCCGTGGAGTTACGCGCCGTGAAGGTGGTGCGGAGCTGCGTTTTGTGTGACTGGTAGGGTGGTTTGGTGCCTGGTCTTACAGCGTTGTCACCCCTGCAAATGCCATCTCTGGTGTGGGTGCTCCCTGGCACATCACAAGGCTGCCAGGTACCCTGATTGCTCCGCTGTAACCTGTTAATATTCCTTATGAACGTTATGTTAATGTCCATTTTTTAGAAATTCTAGAAACTTTAGGAATGCAATAAAAAGGCAACTATGAAACTTGCAGATACTTGATTCCCCACCCTGGAACATCGTCATTGTGGTGGATTGCAGCCATGTAGCTCTGATGATGATGACAGAACACAAAACAAATCCAATCCAGAATGTTTAACTGCGGGTGCTGAGGCAGGAATCTGTGTCGAGGAATTCACACAGATTGCCCTGCAAAAGCTTGTGGTGACTTTAACCACCTCTTATTTTGCTTGTTGATATCAGAGTGATTTTGTAAGTTTTCAACAGAGGTTCAACCACCTAGGCAGTGGTGATTCCAGGAATACTTGTGCTCTTTTGATTGCTGTGTACTGGATTGAATCCCATGTTAATTTAAAAATGTTTAAAAAAGAAAAAATCATAAGTGGATGGTATATTATACCTATCAGATGCGTTTCAGCCTGTGAACTTTTACAGAAGGCAATGATTTTTCAAATTTTTGCAACAAAAATATAGATTGCAGTAATTTATTATTTAAACAAGCAGCATGCTGTTGGAAGACTTTAAGAAAAGGAAGTGACATAGCTCTGTATGCTCGATTCACCTTCTGTGAGTGCCCCGGTACAGGCGCTGACGGGTCCTGCAGTGCTGCGTGTTTCTCTGCAGCGCTGCTGCTGCCTCTCCAGGCTCTGGGAATTCCCGACGGGCACAGGGGATGGTGTCTGTCCATCCTCCCGGGAGAGCACGCACAACTGACCGCACGTGTCGGGAAACGAGGAACGGGCTCTCCTGAGCTGACTCCAGGCGGGTGGGAAACACACAGTGGGATTTATTTTCTGTCCTAAATGGCCTCTGGAACTTTTAGCTTTCAATACAGTAAATACCATTTTGTTCCTGTTTTACAGATACCAGCTCATTTACTGTTAAAATACTGATGCTTCTTGCTTCTGTAATGCAGGAAATGGAATGCTTTTAGTTTCTCTGGCAAAGCGGTTTTAAATTGGATTTTCCCCACCCTTCTCAATGAAGTCACAGGAAGTTTGGTGTTTTCTTTCTGCAAATATTAAGATCACCTAATCTTGTAAGCTAGGGTTTGCTCAAAATTGGTTTAATCTGTAGAATTTTTGATGCTGCTTATTATAAATTTTTTTTTAGCTTAATTTAATGTTTATGCAGTTACTTCATAAAATGTGCTACAACTGAAAACAAGTTTTTGCACTGCATTAAAAAAAATGCAGAACTTAATACTTTAAGTAATTTTAGGACTTTTACAAGACAACAGTTTGACATGCAGCAGCTGAGGATCTGGAACATTCTTTACTACATGGATTTTTAACCAATGTTTAGATCTTTCTCTTGTAGCTGCACTTCAAACATTTTTAGTGATGTAATCAATGAAAGAGAGAAATTATGCACAGGAGAACATAGCATTGATTTTACAATAGGCTTTATTCTTCCAACAGACTGTCTGCTTGTGGATAGAGCAGGTTAAGGATGTCATTTCAATCTGTTTCACTGGAGCGTGCCCATTAACAGAAACGGTTGGGTGTCATGAAAACACGGCTGTCCTGCAAAACCTGGCTTTTCTGGCGTTTCGCCGTGGCGAGCTGCGCGGGCGCTTCCAGCCCAGCGGGCGTGCGGTGCACGGGGAACCTCGGGGTTCACAGCTGGCACGGTGGCAGCGGAGAGGGTGACGGGGTGCAGTTAGCTTCATCTGCTGGCACAAGAGGCATGCTGCGTTTGGGAAATAGTGAAGTACTGCTTCCAGAATCGGCTCTTTATTTCTGTTTGGTGGGAAATAAAAATGATTCTAAACTGAATTGGTACAAAAATGAATCTTCAAGTATTAAAAAGTTGCTTAAAGCAGAGACTGAGGTATGGCTTATGGGCTTGTGGTCTAAGCCTGGAGAGGCTGAAGGCAAAAGGAGCAGAACAGGGCTGATCCAGGAGGGCTGGCAGTGACCTGCTGTGGCAGCCACAGCTGGAGCTGGACAAAAAATATTTTAATTTTGAAGTTTTAAGTATTAGGAACAGGAGTTTGCTGCCTTTAGGGGTGCTCAGGGCTGAACTCTGTTCGGACAGCAAGCCGCGAGCATGGAGAATAGCCTGCCAGTGCCCAGGATCTGGGGTGCTGCATGCCCCCATCCTCCCCCTCTGCAAGGGAGCGGTTGTGGCCAAACCACCCCTGGCACCGTGCAGCGCCCCGTCCGAATTTCCTCCTCACACCTGAGGGGTGTGCGTAGGGACACGTGTGCAGACCCCTCCAGACCACCTCGCGTCTGGCCTCACTTTTCGTGGCGTGTTCTCATCCCACGCAGGCCCTGGGGCACGAGGCAGGGCGAGCCGGCGCTCTGACCTGCGGAGTTGTTTGGCTCTGTGTCGGAGATCATGCTAATTACGTGTGCTCTGACAGTGAGCTGAGGGGGCTGTCACTAACTTACTGGTTTAAAGATGCATTTTGGACACCCTGAGAGAAAAATGACTGCTGGAGCCCCACACTCCGTAATGGCATTTGGAAGCCATCTATCTGATAACGAGCACTGTACGTGCCATGGCTCTGTCCTGTACGTGCTGTCAGCGTGGGCAAGTGATGGTGTATGAGATCAAATCTCTCTTGATTAAGTTGGGATGCAGGAGCTTTGAAATAAGCAAGTCAATCTGAACGCTCTTTCCTCTTTCCAAAGTGAATTAGGGGCTGTTTTCTGGTTGTCTCTTGATCCTTAACAATGCTTAGCCCGATATTGCGTGGACTGTTTATGGGTGAATAGCATAACAAAAAGTTTAACCTCCTTTATCAAATACTTCTGGAGGGAGCTAACTACTCATGGACCTTATGGTTCCTGCATGCTTTATAATACAGTCATATCTGATGTATCTCTCTTACACAGGTCCATCTCTAACAGAACCTGCTCTAGGGGTTAGAGGGTCAGGGTTAGGCCTCAGACGCAGAAGTCGGGCATGCTCCTGGGAGGCCGGGCTTGCGCAGTGACACCCCCACATTATTGACCCCCGCAGAGCCAGGCTGTTTCCAGAGCTGCCCGAGCCGGGGTCGGCCAGCTTTGTGTGTTTAAGGGTTGGAGCTGGCACTTTTCCACATCAATAACCTGGCCTTCAGCCTGAGTGTTCAGGTTCGTATATGTGTGCAAGCCTTCAAAGTCTAAAGCTGAAGCATAGACAAAGTGTTTTCCCTTCTTCATTTCCATTTTCATAGAAATGAAAAGGCGAGAATGACAACAGCAGAAAAAAAACAAGGAGGAAGTAAACTAACTCAGACCCTGTCCTGGTTCTGGCTAGGACAGAATTCATTCCCACCGGAGCTGGGGGAGGAGCTGGAGCTGGTGGCCCCTCTGGCTGGGCACACAGCTGGGACAGGTCACTGATGACCCACCAGCTGGGACCGGTTACCCAAATTAGCCAGGGGCTGGTCCATCCCAGGGCCATCCTGCTCAGGGTATAAATGGGGACGGTGCTGAGGGGTGGGTTTGGCTGCTGGGGAGGGGGCTGGGCATCAGGATCCCCTGGGAGCCGTTGTACTGTGAGTTACATGCTTAGTTTATTCTTTTACTGGTTTTGTTTTCCCTCTCTGTTTTCTCTTCCTTTGCTATTCTGTTAATCTTTTTTTATCTCAACCCATGAGTTTTGCCTTTCTTCTTCTCCTGATTTTCCTCTCCATCCCACTGCGGGGGAGTGAGCAAGTGACTGCATGGTATTTTAGCAGATGAGTGAGGCTGAACCATGACACACTCATAAAGGAAAAAAAAAAAAAATCAGTATTATGAGTTAGTTTGTAGTTTGTTTCAAGTGATATGCCGGAGTTGTGGAGTTTTTTGAAGGGAAATTGTTGCTTTTACATATTTCTGCAGGATAAGGTCTCTGGAAAAGGCAAAGACAAGGAGACAGTGTTGTGAAATAGTTTGGAGGGAGAGAGACGGGATACAGAAGACTGGAATATGCTGTCTAAAACATGTATTCAGGTTGTCGGAGAAGGCAGAACAGAAAGGATGGCTTTCCAAAGGGAAGTCAAATGAATGCCGTCTATCGGCTGTGGTGGGTGCGGGGTGTTACAGATCATCCTGCAGCCCCTCTTGCCGTGGCGATCTGTTCTCAGAACAGGAGATGCTGCTTTGATTAAAGTGCCAAATGATTCTCGCTCACATTACAATGAAATGTGACCACTGCTCATCATGGGATGGGACGTCTCCCCCTCCTGTCACCTCTCCCCTCTTCTCTAATAGCTGTATCTATCTGCTGCGTGCTGGGTAATGTGACTGTCTATTCACATTTCGGTTACAGCGCGATGACTGGTGCTTGACAGGTCTCATTATGTCATAGATCATCCAGTCCAAAATTTACATAGCCGTGGGTTAAAAGCCATTAGACAGAAGTCTTCCACTCCATGTGGTTTCAGGTTCTCCTTACATCTCTATTTTTTTTTAAATAGAATCTAATACCAGAAAATTACAGAAATGTAACAAAATCCAATCAATGTAATCACGGTTGTGATGTGGAAATCCAGGTTATGATTTCCAACCACAAAGCAGATGAGTCACAGCTGGTCTGAAAACAGTGTCTGTGTTTTTAGACCTTTAAAGCCAGTATTCTTTCTCCTCATGAAATTTCATTATCCTCAAAGCGGTGCTCTCCTGTTTTTAAAGCCTGCGTTGGTAACGGAATACTGGCACAGGTGTTGACACAAGGAACATACACTTTATGTGAATATCCGTTATGGATTTTTGTTGTTGGAGTTGTTCTTAATTGTCACCTCACAAAGTTGTGACTTTCCTGGTGTACAGAGAGACATCGTGGCAGAGACTTGCAAAGTCTGGGCACGGTCTCCAGAGAGCACATTGAGCAGCAGAGCCAGTCTGTGCCCAGCGAGCGAACTGCGCGTCGGTTTGTCTTGCGAAGCTGGAACATATGGTGAGCAATGGGTGCCTGATTAGAGCCGCTCAGGGAAACTCTCGTTACGTGACCCAGGTATGTGAGTGACCCAACAGACAACAAAAAGCTATTCTGTGTCACCCACTGCTGCTTCTAGTACTACCCAGTTTGAATAACCCTGGGATGAGCAGCTAACCCATCTTGCTTGGACTGCTCTCTCCTGCGGGTCAGGGCTTGCCTTCTACCTGCGTGCTGCTCTTTCCAGCTGCATTCTGTCCCCTCACACCGTTATGTTCAGCTCTGTCTGAGAGGTGGTCATTTGTGTTAAACAAAGTGCTGGTTTTTTCTGCTTTAAAAAAAAAAAATAATACTTGGCGCTAGGTCTGTCAGTCACCAAACTAATATTCCCGCTGACTTAAAATCCAACTTCTCCCTTCCATTGTGTGCTTATCAGAAAGAGCTGGAGATTCTGCAGGGGAAGGCAACATTTCATCCGTTGCTGCTTGCCAGCCAGTCTTTGTCTGAAAGGAGTGACTGTGAATTTACTTTTGTTTTCCCAGACTATATTTTATGGGGCTATATACCAATTCTGCAAAATTAAGCCTATCTTAAAGATGTAATCAGCGCCCTAATTCCATATATATTCTTGTAATAGGATCTCCCTGGGGGCTTTCCATTAACTGTGTTTGCAATGCGTTTTCCTTAATACTGCAGACTAAACTCTGCCTCTGCGCCAGTCTATCGCCGAGGCATGCCGGGAGGAGGATTGTTGTGTAGACAAGGTCTCGCAGGTTGTGCACGTAAATGTTCTCTGGATGTATTTGCAGGGGCGTTGTGGAAAACACAGAACTGGGTGGAGAGAGACTGCAAAAATGAAACTGGTTTTAACCGTGGTGAACAAACGGCTTGAGAGGTCTGTAGGTCACCTCATTTCGATGGCAAAACCAGACAAGTGTGTTGGGCACAACAGCCTGCCTTCAGGGATGAAATGGAAACAAAGTTCAGGGTGAGCAAAGGCTTGGAGCAGTTGCCCCGAATTACTCGTTTTCAGAGGTAATGGGAGATAAAAGCGAGACTGACACCTGAGGAACAAAGGAGGGTGTCAGCAAAATGAGAGGTGGTGGGGTCGTCTCCCTGCGGGACAGAAGGACAGGCAAGCACTTCAGTACCTTTGTGTCACAATATGTGCGTTAATGACACCAGATTAAAGAAGTACCTGAACTGTCATAGAGTAGTGATGGAACAAGGATTTGTGCTGCTGCTGGCTAATTGTTCTCCAGTCGCAGCAGTTTTTTACTTGTCTTTATTGGTGTCAGATTAGCTGTGTATTTTTCCTCTTTCTAGGGAACCAGCAGAACTGCTTAATTATTCCATTGGTGTACAGAGAATAAAGGGATGAAGTTAGGTAGATACCTTGTACTTTTGGAAATCTGTGCATTAATGAGGTTTTCTGCATGGGCAATTTTGGAAAAGTTCTGTTTCTGTACTCAGCTGTACAAGCTAGGAAAGACCGTCTCTTGATGTTCCACCAGAGAATTGCTTAAAATGCCTCAATTGGAAAGATTTCCAAGGAAAATGTGAATATGCAGAAACGTAAGTGTTTATCGAGGGTGTCTTCAAGTCCGTGCTATGCAGCATACAGGTATAAATCTTGAGGGATGGAGACATTTTTCTGCAAGAGATGTTTGTGTGATAGCCACCATTGGGCCTCTGGAGCGGCCAGGGCTATTCTGAGGGTCAGTGCCAACCCACATATGGTAAAAATCTGTCCCTTTGTTTCTGAACAGACCTTTTAAATAGAGAATTGTAAGATGTCTTCAACAAATGAGCTGGAATAATAGAAGAAGAGTCTTTGTTCATTTTTGGCTCTGTTGTTCCTTGAATCTGCGCATCAGCAGAAGTAACCTGTGAATTAATTGCACAAGGGTTGGCCAGAAAAGGGGAAGGAGAGATAAAGTGTCTCTGCAGGAGGCACATCAGCTGCGGTCCGTCTGCTCAGAGGCGCGCTCAGAGTACCGTTGTGGCACGTCTTCCTCGTACATCTCCCAACCAGGGCTTGTCCCTTCCAGGCAAGTACAGTCCATGATGTTTCTGCTGACAGAGAACAATTTCAGACCCATCTGTTCAAGCAGCAAGAGACCTTTCTTACAACTTTGTAAGTCAGCAAGAAGGACTTTTAAGTTTTGCTCTTTTTCTCTTCCTTTCCTTGCCTGTTGTGGCAATCAGGTTTATATTTTGTTCAAATTTTTAGTAACCTATCATCTAGCTTGCTCTTTTGTGCTCTTCTGCCTCGTGCAGTGATGAATACCTCCTCTGGCCATCGCCTCTTTTCACTGTTCTGTTCTTTTTTGCAGGAGGATTGGGTTTCATACTTTTTCTGAGGTTTTTTAATCTGCTTTTCAGTAATGTCTTTTGTGTCTTTCTGCACGATCTTTGGGCTTTCCAACAGCTCTTTGTCAAATATCCTTGATCTGGACTTGATTCTTTGGCTACCTTACCTAATCATCCCATGATGGGATTGAGTGAAACACGTTCCTCGAGGGATTACGGTGGGAGGAACTTTTGTTGTTGTCCATAGTTTACCTGTTCTTCAGAGAAAACACTTTCATCTCCAGCACCATCAGACTTATATAAACACTGACTGTGTTAATGAGAGAGAGGAGAAATTGCATTTGTGCCAACAGTGGGTACAAAACATGTAATTTTTCCATGAGTCTATCAGGTTAGCTCATGTAAACAACATGATTAAATTTGTCTGCGTATATCGTGCTATATAAATAATAATGATAATTAAAAAACCATGCAAGGCCCAAAGATAACCAGATTATGTTAGGGAAGAGCTAGGAGGGGGCTGGCAATATTGAAACAAAGGAAGATAGGCTTAATTAATCAGTGCCAGGGACAGCCTGGGCGTCAGTGACCGGTGCCGTCTGGGGGCTGGAACGTGAACGCAGACCCGAAGCTGAATTTCCCACCGCCCTCGATTCCTGTCACTGAGGAACGTGGTGTCACAGACAGCAGTAAAAGCTTTGCCCGCACGGACACTTCTCATGCGGGAAAGCAACGTTAAAGAAGTGAAAGAGTTTTAATAAGAAACAGGCTTTGGTTTTTGCACATCGCTAAAAGTTTTTCTGGGCTAGTGCTGTCAATGCTGTGTTCACAGGCAAAAGTGGTGGTGGCTTAATTCAGTGTCTTAACCCTTTGCTGTGTGGAAGGGAGTTTGTGGTTGGGATTCTCGTGGGGAACAGAGGTGTTGGCTGCTGTTTAGGAGTTTCCGTAATATGTGATGTGTGAACTCTGAATAGCTCTGACATGTCAGTGGTGATGCAGACTCCCCTCAAAGGGTTGTCACGTATTTCTGTGATCCATGCTAAGGGCAGAATTCCCCAGATATTGCCGAAGATCTTGGGGATGCAGCCAAACCCCCACGAGCTCGGCGCGGGGCGGGCAGCGAGAGTGGCTCCAGAAGAGCGGGACCAGCAACGCATGCCCCGCGGGGCTTCCTGTGAGGAAGGGTTCTTGGCTGCCAGATGGAGGTTCCCTGGGCTCTGATGGATCTGCTGAGTGCCTACAGAAACGGGAAATAGATTGGAAATGCACAGGACAAAATAATTCGCAGGCTATGCTGGATGACAGCAGTGGTCGGCGCTTTGGCATGCGCAGACGGGCAGCTGGTAGGCGAGTTCCGCAGAGCGGCCTCGGGTTTGCATTTAAAGATAAAGCTGCTGGATCACAGGAAATTTGAAGATGGAGTTTTGTTTGTTTGTTTGTTTTTACCTCCTCTCTGTTCACTAAAGTCTTCAGCGTGCATTAATAATCCTTTGCCTGAAAGAAACAATGTTAAATAAAAAGGAAAGAGAAGTGTATGAAACTATGGAGGTGCAGCATTGAAACATTATGGGAATCGGTGGATATTTGCTGTGGTATCGTTTACTTAATGTCTTGTTGATCTGATAGTAGCTGTATTTCCATTATGGGGAAAAAGAAAGAAACATAACTTGATTCTGTTTTATCCTTATCAATCAAGATTTGTATTTGTTCTAGGTGGAAATTTCCCATACAGGTGTTGCCTGATGTCCCTTCCTTAAGGATATTTGTGTGAGTTTGTGTGAATAATGTTCTTTATTTAGAAATACAAAACCCTATGGATGCTTGAGGGTTTCCTATGCTGTTCACTACTGAGATTTTTATCAGAATTCTTCTAAAACTCAGTAACAAAAGATAGCAGAAGTACAAGGTGGGCTCTGAAAGACAGCAGGCTTGGGATGTCACTGAGCCCGTAGGAGGTTTAACGTGTCCGTGTACTTCTGTACTGGGCTGTAGCACCTTCCTCTTGGGAGCTGAACACACTTCAGTCCAAATCTCCAAAGGTAATTAGAAGTCCTTCTGAGCAAGTATTAAACATATAAATATTGTTAAAGGTCGGGACCTCAATCTTTGATTGTGGATGTAAGATTACTGTGATGGTGTGCGGTTAACAGTACCACGGCTCGAGTAATTACTTTCGAACTTTAAGCACAGTCTGGTGCTTATGCCTGGGGAGGATGCAAGGCACCATCTTCCCTTCATGTAGAAAGTGTGACACGGGGGGAGGACGGCTTCACTACGCTTTGTTCTGACGTCCCGGGGTGGCCAAGGACTGCTCTGCTCAGCCTCGGAGCAGCAGGGTCACCAGAGGAGCCGGCGAACCTTCCCGGAGATGCCCAGCGCCAGCATGGATATCCCACCTCCGGGCTCCAAACACGTCGTTTCTCCTGTTTGTCAGTTGGTGCTGCTCTGGCTGCATCCTCTGGCCAGTGATCACGGAACCTAAGCGTTCCTCTCTGGAGGCACGTCTGTCCCAGCCCTGGCTTTGGGGCAGTACCGACGAACTCGGGAATGGGAGACCACGGGTCGGTTTGTGAGCGCGCTGCCGTCAGACGACTTCTGGTTCTGTGCGCTTTGATTCACAGTTTGGTAGGCAGCTTAGCAAATCTCCACGGCAACCCCATGTGTGCCATAAAATTGTGAATTATCTTGTTTAGAAGAGGTTCATTAGGAAGATTAATGAGGTATTATTTTTTCTCTCATTCCGTGTCCTGGTGCAGAGGGGGCACAGTAATTTTCCCAGCTGTGCACAGCGGCAATCGCTCTTCTCCAGGGTCCCGGCATCGCTGCGTTGTGATCAGTTAAACCGCTCAATCTTTGCAAGTGTTATTTGTCAGCTTAATTAGCCCTAAAGGAAGCACTTGGTTTAAAATAGGGCAACAGTTTTGTTTTTTCCTGAGAAGGACATAATGTTATTAGCAGTGGCAACTTGTTTAAATAAAAGAGCTTTTAAGCTGAGTTTTATATGAACCCCTATGAATCATTTAGGCTTTTTCCCTGTCCCTGAAGTCACCTGCTTGTCTGTACGCTGTCTCCTGTGAGTTGCCAGCCTCATCAGTACCTGATCGGTGCCATTACGTGGTTCTGCAATGGGTCAGGTACTGCCACGCAGCAAGGAAAGGTAAGTGAGATGTCTTCATCACAAAGACAGTGTGAGCTATGAAATACTCCTGTTTTCAGCTGGGACGTTTCTTTCTTTGGTTTATAGCAGAAGAATTCAGAATTTCTTATTGCACTGTTCATCCAGGGTAAAAAGGTCAGAACAAGTCTTGGAAAAAGCCACAGAAAGTCCTAGCTGTGGGTGAATCTGCTATTATGTGTTTGCCACAGATAAGTTTAGAAAAATCCGTTCAGGCCAAAAATTGCTAGTGAGGTTTTAGATAGAATTAAAACACATGGAGGCTGTGGAAGGGCTAGAACTTTGGAGAGCATCAGCAACCAGATCTGTAGCCCTGTTCCCAAGCCAAGGATGATAGCTTCAGTAGGCTTCCTTCTTCAGAGAAAATTAGATGCTCTTTAAAAAAAAAAACCCAAAAACTATCTTAAAAAATTTCTACCTGAACGTTCTATTTCACTCAAAAAAAGCCGCCTCAATTTCAGGAGGTGTTCTGTAGTTACCATCACAGGTACATATTTTTCTTAGTTATTATAATTCATACCATGCCTAACAAGTGAGTTGGATTTAGGGGTTTTTTATGCTGTGCTTAAAAAATACCAAGTTTTCAGATGTGTTCACTGGTCTGTATTTCCTGTCCTAAGCAATAGTTTGCAAAGCTAGAACTCTTGTAAATTAGTGAGCTGCTTTCCAATCGCACGAGTTGAGGCTGGTTTTGGTGAGGGCAGGAGGGAGAAGGGCTAACGGTGCGTTGGCTTAGTGAGGATGCTTTTCAAATGTGAATGATCAGCAGGGGAAAAATAAAATTCCTTTGATGGATGTATGAACAACGGTTGCTTGTTCTGAGCTGGAAGGGGAAGGAGGGATGGCAGGAGATGGGAGCGGGCACACGCAGCATCCCACCAGGGCTGGGTTTCACCTGGGGCTCGCACTGGTCTGGCTTCCGCGGTGAGGGGCCAGGCTTTGAAAGTGGAGAACAGAAAAAGCCAGAACAACCCCGTGACAACAGAGGGGTTTAATGATTTTTTTTTTTTTTTTTTTTTTGGTGGAGGTTTTTTTTTTTTTTTTTTTTTGGTGGTGGTTTGTTTTCTGTTTTGTTTGTTTGGTTTTTTGTTTGGTGATTGCGTTTTTACAGGTTCCCAGAATGGCTGTAAGAACAGCGGCGCAGAGTCCGGTGACGGCTGGCTGGCGGCCGCGCAGGCATCGGGCACCGCGCAGCCCTGCTCCCCGTGCCGGTGGCTCTGCCGCGCGGGGTCCCTGCAGCGCCCATCAGACAGGTACGCGTCACCGCCGGCCTGCCTACAGCCCATTATGTATGGAGGACCGTGTGCCGCGGATTAATTGTAACTTCAGACAGTTCTCATTATCACTGTGCTATTAATTACTGTAATGATGCATTCATTTAGATTGGAAATATGATACCAGTAGTTTAATTAAAAAAATCAATAACTCATTAACACATTATTGCTACACCTACATGTGTCACCGTACTAATCTCCTGCGTTGGGGAAGCAGTTGCGCGTCAGCTCTGCATCCATAGATCTTGTTGAAGCGATTTGTTGGCAGGATAATCACAAGAGCAGGGTT
The DNA here is from genome assembly GCA_009806455.1 of Tetrax tetrax. Classification (NCBI taxonomy): domain Eukaryota; kingdom Metazoa; phylum Chordata; class Aves; order Otidiformes; family Otididae; genus Tetrax; species Tetrax tetrax. The sequence goes on along the minus strand of WHYT01013430.1, from coordinate 140,876 downwards.
ATCTAGTCACCGCTTGCTTTCTTCCGAGGCTGTGGACCACAAGGCAGATCGATTCTTCTCTTTGGGCTCAGCAAAGCTCACAAGACCCCAGGTAATGTTTATTCTTTCTATTTTTATTCACGGAGAAAATACTGGATTGGTGGTTTTGTGGCTGGTGGAAACTGTCTTTTCACAGTATGTGGGAAGGAATAAGCCACTGAACTTTGAATCAGCTGCCACGGTTTTGGGATGTAACCCAGAGGTTTTATCGATGAGCAGCACACTGTGAGGTTGGGGACAAGGCATCCCCGCTCCTGCTGTTGTACCTCGATCCGACATGGGCTTCAGTTTGACACCTCCGAGGGACTGGCTGCTGCCTTCCCTCGCCCCAGATGGATCAGATGGAATGCTGGAAGGTTTAACATCGTTTGGGTTGGTACACGAATGTGTGTGTGCGCGTGTGTGCACACACACGTACAGGAGCAGAGCGATGTTTTGTGTTTCTCGGCAAGACAGATGGGAGCAGGAGCAACAGCGAGCTGCTGGAAGGCATCCAAGTGTTTAAACGAGAAGTGAGCTGAAGAAAGAACACTTCTGAAAATGTATTTGTTCCTTAGTGGATAAAATGCACTCATTGCTGGTGTGTTCCCAGGCACCAGTTGGTGTAGTCTTTAATTAAATTATCCCTGACTGATATAAAGTTGTAGTCTCTCAGACAGCAAAAGACTTGCACAAAAGAGATCTCGACAAACCCTGTGGACTGTAACTGCTCTGCAGACCAGAAGGTCCAGTTCATGACAGACCAACAGCAGAACCGGACTCAGAGGTTTCTGCGCCCGTCGCCAGCCGGGACCCCACTGCTCCAGGCTGAACAGCGCGCCCCAGCTAATCTCGGAAACAGAGCCCAGGCTGTGCTCCCAATTCCAGCTGTTTTTCTGGGAAGAGCAGTGTGTAACAACTGGATTTACAACAGTGGAACAGAAAGCAGCTGGCTTTCAAGCACCGCACAGACTCCCGTTGAGCAGGTCTCTTCATCGGCACCAACGCTGTGCTGCCCACACGAGCGGGCTGGTGAGCACGGCGGGCTGTGGCACGAGGCTGCAAGTGAAAGGCAGCGGCCTGGGCTGCGAGTGCCTCCTGTCTGGAGACGGCATTATTGGCTGCAAGCTCTTGCTCAATACTGTGATTTAAAAAAATAAAACAACCGAAACTAAAAACAACTTTAATTTTTATTTCAATTTGTTACAGCACAGAGACCACTGCAGATGTGGTCCCGTGCCTCTCTCCGTGCCCTGGGGGCCCCTGACCAGCCCCACCTGAGACCCCCACTGCTGCTTGTGTCCTCATGGCCCTGTTTCAGCCTGGGGCAATCGGTCCCTGGCCCAGCAATGCCGTAGGATGCCTGTCTCCGTGTGGTTAGGAGAAAAAGAGCAGTTGGCTAGGTGGGGAACCACGTGCCTACAGGCATGTCTTCCTCGAATCAAACATTGTGGGTTATCCACTCCTGGTGTGGTACCTGGGTATTAACCAGTCGATAGGAAAATGGGCCTTGTCCAGCACCGAGGGGCTCCAGGATGGAGTGGGACGAGGTCTCAGGTGATGCCTGGGCAGCACTGCTGGCATCACCACGCGCCTTTCAGAGGACATCGCGGTCTTCCCTGTACATCACAAATGGCTGCCTGGAGAAGGTATGGTAAAACCTGGACAAAATTTTAGAAGGTATTATCTTAACCAACATGTCATAGAATCATAGAATAGCTTGGGTTCTGCAAGTAACTGGTCACTGTACCTGTCCCCTCTCCTCCCTGCCCATTGTTCCCGTTCATTTGGCTGCAGCAGGACGTGTCTCTGTGGGTCACTGACCAGCTCCAGTCCTGCTGTGGCTGGTGACACCAGTTACCTCTCCAGATGTCTCCTCCGTCACCTCGCAGCCTTCTTCTACAGAACCAGGACGTCATGGACAAGATGTGACACAAGGCATTTGCTCAGGTACGATGGGCTTAGGGAGGAAGAGTTTAAGGAGATATTGTTCTTGTGTGTGTGTAAGTCATTGTTCTTTTGTACTTAAGGAAAAAGTCCGTTCATATCTGCAACAACTAAAACCGGCTTTGCCGTTTCACTAGACCCCCTTTCTAGATTCTCCATCTAGCTACTCAAGCTTAAGATCCAAGGTTGACGAGAGAAACCCTTACGGCTGCAGCCATTGCCGGGCCTCAAATCCCACACCGAGTTTCTGAAGCTATAACCACGCTAACAATGCTAACAACAATTCATTATTAATAATTACGCTCTAGCCAATACACAGTGCTTTTCATTTTCGTTGTGCTGCACATACATTAACTAATAAATCTCCACGATATCCCAGCGAGAGGGGTAAGTGCTGTTATTCTCCTTTTATGGATGGCAAAATGAGATACAGAGAGGTTAATAGCAAGTCTAATTGGACAATAATTACCCACTTACCACACTGGAAATTAAGAAATAATCCTCCCATTGTCATTACATCAGCAGAATAAGGAGAGCGCAGCGTTCACGTCCTCCCTCTCCCACCATTTAGCCAAACAGCTTACACACAAATGAAAGCACGGGGAGTGCAAGAGCAGATAAATAAATTGTTCTTTTTTGTGTAATATCTATTCTCCATCACTGAGTCACCTTCGCATAGAAGAAAAGTATTAAATTTCCTCTGAAATCTATTAGGAGATTATTTAAAACTAAGTCAAGCTCCATTTGTAAAATGTATCTTTTGGAAAAGAAATGGAAGAAATAGGATTTAATTACCACTGTGCACTGGCTGCGCTTAATTTTTCTGAGGAGGGGAAAAAAGTGTAGCAAAAAATTTTACAGCTTAGGAAAGCCAGGAATTGCAGAATTCTCCTGTGACAGGTATGTTTATGGCTGAGTGGGGCTGCCCTCCCCCATCTCCTGTACTTTAACCCAGGTTTTGGATCAGACATCTAGCACTCCTGTGTTGGTGCTCTGGGCGATGCCTGGTTTGAGCGTTTGCCCGTGTGTACACCGTAGGCACGCAGGGACCTGCAGCCACTTGCTCATTTCCCAGGGTCGGTGTCAGCGCAGTTGTGTGGACCCATGAAGAGGTGATGCGAGCCTTTGGGACATCTCTGGTGTCGTTGTCCCCCTTCAAAACCAGCTGCAGGAGTGTGAAGAGCAGGGAGGACTGGGCTGTGCTGCGCCTGCAAGCTGCTGTCCTCAACAGCCGTGCCGAGACCGTTGGGTTGGGCGTGTTGAGGGGCTATTGCGCTCTGCCAGGTAACACCAGGTTTTTGCTCTTATCTGAGACCCTAAAGGGGCGACAGTAACATCCGAAAGCGCCATGCACAACACGAATGTCACAGTAATGGTTGTTCTGCCCGCCCCAGAGGGAAGGCTCTGGGCTGCTCCCGCGTTAAACGGCTTCGCGTCGCGTTCACGGCGCCCTGCCGTGTCGGTACCCACACACGATACGTGTTTAACCAACACGCAGAAGGCTATCTATAACAGTGTTAATTACCTAGGTCTGAGCAGTGACACTGAGTATAAATGGAATGGAATCACTTTATTCCTTCTCTCCACACAAGACAAGAGAAGCCGGACAAAACAGCGGTTTGGGCAACGGCAGCTGCGTGGTAAAGGAGCGTGCCTGCCCTGTGGTTGGTTTTCAGTGGCAGTGCTCTTTTAATTCTGCTTTTCTTAAAGTTTGCTCGCTCTTCTACCAGGCAAATAAGACCATTACACCAATGACAGTCACTGCATTAATTTAATATTCTGAATATTAGGTCTCCAGTGACTCAATTCAGAACAAAAATTTTTCTTTCATGTCAGCATTTGAAAAGCTGTTTTGATATATGGTAGAACTCAAATTTCTGTTACGAATGAAAGAATATTATAAGATACACTGGAGAAAATGTTTTCTTTCATTTTGGGTTAGCATTTCTATTTAAGACATCTTTTTGTTTCCAGTTTTTAAACGACAATACCCATTTGGAAGATGGCACTTAAAAATCAGTTTCTAATGAGAAGCACAGATTTAAGATATCCCATAGGAAATGAGAAATCCAGCTTGAATTTTTATTTCATTGGGTGAGTGTAGAGGCTTCTGCACATCAAATGTGAGGCAGGCCCAGCCTCTGCAGAGGGGAAGGCACTCCAGTAAATCGTTTAGTCATTTGGAGGTGAGGGTACGGCAAAACAGTCTTAATGATTTTCTTCAGTGACTCCACTTAATCCATAATGGGATATAGTGGAGGAGCCTGAGCTGGGGCACATCTGGCTCTTTAATGGACTGCAGCTGAGTGACAGGGACCGCGTCTTCTGCTGGGGTTCGCCTCTCAAACCGTTACCTGTCGGTATCGCTCCGCAGGCTCCCAGAGCGGACGGTAGCCGTCCCACGCAGGAAGCAATAAACGACTGCCTGCGCAACTTCAGTTTCTGGTGTGGCATGACAAAACTAAAGCACTGGGATAGCATTGCCCAAATAGTCCTGCTGCTGGTGGTGTTTTGTGATCAGTACTGTGTAAGGTAGTGTGGAATGAGAATTACGAAATCCAAAAATAGTATACTAGTATTTTCCAGATTTTTTTTTTTTAAATCTCTAACATCCAGTGTAAAATCCTCATCTTTAGCTGTGCATTCTGTAGCACAAATGTTACTTTTGATTAAATTCTATGAAGGCAATCAATAAATCTGAAAAAAAAATCCATTATTTACAATTAAATTCTGTAGAACTGTTCTGTAAGTACACAAATTGTGAACTCAGAAAGGAGATCAGCCTTTTGATGCATCGTTTTGTGATATGAGTGCTCCTCCTAATAAAAAATGATAGCGAACAAAAATAGATTTTCTGTCATGGGGGGAATTGTTCTTCTTCTTAATGCACTCGAAAAAAACCTCTAAAGCATCATCTGCTCTTTAAATACATATTATGGAACATCAATGGAAGTCGATACCTTTTGTCAATGAGTAAAATATTAAAAGTAATGATCTGACCTGTTTCTTATTTAGCTATTGATTCTGCCTCTCTTGTTTTGTTTTCCTGAAAAAAACCCACAAAGTTAGGGATTTAGTTTAAAAATCAGCTCAAGCAGCTCAGGTTTGAAGGGATCTCAAAAGATCGTCTGGTCCAGTCTTTCATGGGAAAGGGAGCCTTGATGAGATTATCTAGCACCCTGACCAGCTGCATCTTGAAAGCTTTCAGCTGGGGACCGCACCGCATCCCTGGGGACATTCTTCCAGTGACTGATTGTTCTCAAGGTAAGAAAAATAAAAATTCTTAAACTGAGATTAAATTTCTCCCAGTGCAGCTTGTACCCATTGCCCCTTGTCTTCTCCATGTGGCCACGTGGTTTTCTTTTCTAAAAATGAAGTGGCAGGGGATGAAAAGTTTAAAAGCTGTTTCAGCTATCTTGATCCAAGTGATTATTCCGACCCTCTGAGCCAAGAGCTAACAGCAGCGTTTGTGCCGGTCAGCTGTAAACAACAGCGTGCTCCTATTTATCAAATTACTCTGCTGCTGTCTGAAGGTCAGGATGAAAAACTCTGAGCACCTGAGATAAGGGGGAACCAATGCCAGTGCCTCCCTGTACGCTGCTACAACTCAGGCAGCCGCCCTGGCTTTCCTCCGTGGACCTTCTCCCCTCTTCATGGTGCGTTAGAAGACATACTTTGTATTGAAATTGGATTTCTGACGGGTCTGTTTAGTTGAAGAAAAGGTTACCTTGCTGTAGCTTTGTGTCTGGGTCTGCTGCTGTGCCGAGCCTGCGTGGCTGGGGAACGTGGCTTCGGCACATGGCGGGTGGCTGGGCGTGTTCTTGTTGTCCCACACTGAGACACGTCTGTCCTCTCGCGTTGGGTTAGGACACCTGTGCACACCCATCCCCCGGAATAAGGCTGGAGTCAGTGGATGGGAGTGTTGCCTGAGCCTGAAGGTACCAGCATGGGGCGCAGGGTGGGGCGCGGTGGGGAGCATCGCCGTGCCATGCCAACCCATGGCCACTGCCCCGCCACGGCTGTGGCCGCTGTGCTTCTGCTGTGTGGTTCTGTTCAAAGGCTGTTCCTGTTCTGGTGGGTCAATTAAACTATTCTTAAATTGACATACGTGAATCAATCTGTTCAATACCGTGCTGGAAAGGTAGGGGCTTCTACTTACTTCATTTGCATTGATGTCGCTTTTCATGGGAAAACAGTAGTTTTGGTGTATAGATTTTAATTAAGACTGAAAACAGCCTCTCAAAAGATACAACTAGGAATGGATGGAAAAATTCATTTTGGTATGAGTCTGAACTCCCTGTTTCAGTAACTTGGATGATTGAAAATTGAACTGGAGATTGAAGACGCTAGATTAAATAAACAATGGAGTGTTTTAAGTTATATTTAGTGCTGCTGCGAGTAAATTAAATAAGTGGCTGGCACGGGAGTGAAAGGAAGGGAAGCAATGTCACACCTTCAGCCCTGCTTCCGAAGGCTGACCTGTTCGTTTCAGCACTAAATGGCTTTACCTGACATGCCGATTGAAATGCTGCTCAGTTTGAATCGGTGCTGCTCGGGGAACCCGCGATCCCGTGGTAATAAGCTGTTACCTGCTGCCCTCAATTATTCTTCAGTTACTGAGCACAGCTCACCAGTCTGAAAATGCGGCCAGCTGCAAAGAGGGAGGGGGAAAACGAAAGTCCATGAGTGGCTAAAAGAAGTTTGACCAAAGAATGTTTCCCTGGAAGCGTTCCAGGCCAGGTTGGCCAGGGCTCTGAGCGACCTGATCCCCTTGGAGATGTCCCTGCTCCGTGCAGGGGGGTTCGACTGGGTGGGCTTTAACGGCCCCTTCCCACCCAAACCGTTCTATGATTCTATTCTATGATTCTAAGGTTGAAAGGCTCAGATGGGCTGAGCGGCGCTGCGGGCAGCCTGTCTCTGGTCCCTGGTGCTGCTGCCGCCCCGGGACACAAAGGATGTTCTCGCCACAGAAGTGGGGACAGTGATCCTCCACGATGCTCGTAGAGGTGGCTTCGCAAGGATTGCCCTCTGTGCCGGGGGAAGAGCCTTCTGAAGGCAGTGCTGGGACAAACAGGCTTGTAAGCATCTGACAAAATGTGCCTTTCTAATAAATATTGAAAGACACCCTTCCCAGAATTTGGGAGTATTAGTTCTGGCGCCGGTTCAAGCCTGTCTCCGAGTGATTGATTTCTTTATTTCTGCTCTCTCCTGCCAGCCGCTGGGAATGTGATTGAGTTAAATCTGGAGAACCGTAAAAGTGTGGTGAATTTTATCAGGGAAGGGAAGGAGGGTGCTGGGGTGGAGGAGGACTTGGGTGGTGGCAGGGCAGGATGGTGTCTCACCCTGTGCATTTGGCCAGGTCCCGCAGAACAAAGCAATCTCGACAGTCAGTCTGATTTCATCTGCCCATGTCAAGGAGGCTGGGTTGGGGTGTGAGGGATGGGATTGTTGACCCAAGGGGCTCTATGCAGGGGCATCTCCACCAGTGCTTGGTGGCTGGTCATCAGCTGAGTCTCTACTGGCATCAGTTGGTTCCTGCCACTGAACTTCAGAAACCCATTTTCTTTTTTTATGAGAGAAAGTGGTGTAGAGCGAGTCAGCAGTTTCTGGAAGGGTCTTTTTGTATCCTTAAACTGGGTTAAGCTGTACGTAACTGTGTGTATTTCTTGCTCATTCTTTCCCCCTTAGACCATTGGGCTCAGGTGGCCCAGCAGAAAGCTCCCCTCTGCTGAGCGCTGGGGCAGAAAAGACGAAGATCTGATGCTGAGGATAATGATCAAGATGTGCAGGTGACGCAGTGGTCAATCAGTATTTACCGCATTGTCTCTGTATTTCAGTTACAGAATTTAAAATTCAGATCGCTCTTGTAGTAAGCACAACATTGCAATAGAAGGCAGCGAGGACAAGTGACTCCAGGCAGCGTTTCCTCCCTTCTGCCAAGAATCTCAGTGTAAAAGCAGGTGCCACGGCAGCGGCTGTGCGAGGAGGATGAGTTGCAGTTGGCAAAGCACAAAATTCCTCAGAAGAAGAAAAGAATCACGAGCATCCAAAATGCCACCGGGAAAAGCTGGAAAAAGCACTGTTTTCTTTCAGATCAAGACAATTTTACTAGCATTTTTCAAATAGCTCACATGTTGGATTGCTGTTCCTCCTTGTTTCCCTCAGAAAGGACATGCTGCCACCCAGCACTATCGGCGCTGGCGCAGGGAGCATTATCTTGCTTCGCAGCCTGCACTGCATTTTCCTGGAGCAGATAAATTGAAGAGGGTTAGTGACTGTTATTTACATATGTAGTGTTTTTGTTTCCTCTACACATCCTTTGTCATGAGATTTAACCACCTCGGTAATCGCAGCTGACGGCTGTTGGCTGACGTTGGTGTCCAGAGCCGTAACTGCTGGGAAGCACGAGAAAGGCTGAATGGTGGGTACTTCAGTGCAGAAACGTTTCCTTATGGGCAACGTGCAATTAAGTTCCCAAGCTCTGAAAGCATTTGGAAAAACTGCACTAAACTCACTTTAATGGTTATCTCACCAAAAAATTACTAACAATGGTTTTTTGTTTATTGAAAGTTGTATTATTTTATATACTGGGATTGTTTACCTCACAAGAATGATAAATATTTTTTGGCTGACTTTCATTATTTATTTGGGTCAGGTCTTTCAGTCAAGCAAAACCGTTGTGCAGCACAGAGTGTGATTTTTTTTCGGTCAACTATTCTCTTGCTAAGACAGGCGGCGTCACAGAGCACCGCAGCCTGCCAGCACCCGTCCCAGGAGCTCTCTGCCATCCCGGACTTGCTCCAGAAGCATGGAAACAAGTTCAGCCAGACGTCACTGAGAGGTTCTCCAGAAATACCCTGCGGAGAGGAGGGATAAGGGCACAGTTACCGTTCGGGGCATTTGGACTCATTCCCATCTGCTGTCAAGGTAAACCACCTCCTAACCTCACGGAAACTTTTACATCTCCAGCAGAAATAGCGTGCGCAGTGAGGGAAACTAGTGCATGGAAGGAAAACAGCTTTCAATTTTACACTGTTTTAATTGCTCACTTCAGTTAATCTCTTCTATTTGATATCTACCTGATGGCTGGTTTAGCCTGTTTTTTTAACAAAGGGTTGAGCATTGGGTAACATCTTTTACAAATATGATTAAGGAAGGGCATACAATCAAGATGAGTATATAATGCTGCACTGCTCAGCTGATAGAGCAGAAAAGAGAATAAATGTTAAATGTGATTTAATATACAACCCATTTTCAGTGTATGGCATCCCAATATATGAAGAAATTTTGCTTACTTCTAGCCAGGAAAACGTCCCATTCGTATTGCTTGGAAAAAATAATTGCACTGCCTGTGCTTATGTACACACCTGCAGCTTGCTAGGAACAGGCTGACTTTCCACCATTCTCTTACAGAGACCTTTCAGGAATTCCAGTTATTTCTGTATCAGCAGTCCTGAGCCTGTTGGGGGGGATCTTCGGGGGCCCTCATACCCTTGCCAGAGCCCAACCAGAGTGATGCAAGACCAAAATACTTCTTCCCAGTCACATCAATAACTACCTATGTTGATGGGGAAAAAATATGTATTAAACACACATATGTTTTAAAAATATGTATTATTCCACAGCACTTGAATCGAAATCCTTCTTGCGCTTCTCTTGCAAGCGAGGGCACAGCAGAACAGACGCGGGGCTGGCGAGGTGCCCTCTGCGCTGAGCGCCGCGCCGCCCACGCCCGCTCCGTCTGCCAGCCCGCTCGCCCAGCAACTGCCATGCAGGGAGGATGGAACCGGCGTTCAAACCGTGGGTGCGAGCTCCGCAGCCGCACGGCCACACACAGGACCCGTTCTGCACCGCGAGGAAGGACAGGGCGCCCACCAGCATCGCCCCTCTTGGGAGGGCAGCGCACAACCCACGCTCTGCCTTCAGGGTCACGCGGGAAAGTCGAGCGCCTCCCTGAAATCCGCTCCCGAAGCCACGGGAGGAACCCTGAGTGAGGCAGGCAGCCTTCCCGTACTGCCCTGTGAACATTGCCCTGAAAAAGAGCCGCGTAAGGACGTGCAAATGGCAATTTAGCCCTCCCACATTCTAAAATAATTTAAGAAAACTTTAAAAAATTGAGTTGCTGTCAATCCTGGATGAAAGGAAAGATAACAGGAAAGTTTCTCCTAATCAGTTTATTCTCCCAGGAAAAAGTAGAAAAAGAGAAGAGGTTTTCCTGTACAAGTGGAGCTTACATTCTTTCAGTGTAAGCTGATAAAGCACCTGGAATTGCAGTGACACTTACTATGAGGAGCTCAGTTAAATCTTCCAGGTATGTCTCCAGTGCACCAAGCCCTGCGGATGAGGACAGCCGGCACCGCCCTTGGCTGTGACCGCAGCGCTCGTCTCTCCAGGTGTGCCCTGCGTGGAGGGGAGTGTGAGCGCGAGGCAGCTGATAAGGTTTACCCACGGCTGTACTGTTTGCGAGTTTTGCTGGCAATTTCTGGAGTGAGATAAAAGCATTCCAGGAAGAGAGGAGCAGGAAAAAAAAAAAAAATAAACCAACCTCCAGATATGCAGAGGAGTATCTTAGTTTTGCAGATGTACACAGTGTTGATCAAAATGCCACCTGCACTCCTGGGCTGGCACCCTGAGTTATCCAGCTTCCCTGAGCTCACAGGATGCATAAAATTGATGTTTATTGAAGCCGTCACCAGTTCGTGGTTCGAGGAGGCTTAAGAAGTGGAGTATGGGATATATGTGAGATGTCTAATGCCTGTTCACAACCGATTGTCTGAGAGCAAAAGAGGAGAAGGATCCATTTCATCATAGTAACCGTTCTGAATTTTTGACTCAGTAAGTGGAGTCTCAAAGTGTTCAAAATAATTTCAGATGCTATCTGTCCTCTCTGAGACATTCAGGTCCTTGGAGCGTGTTCAGGAAGGCTGGGCGTGTGGGTGGTGGACCATCATGCGGCGTGAGCCAAGGGGCTAACCTGCATGGCGTGGTATGAGGAGGTACCGGCGCAGGAGGAGGCTGAGCCACGGCCGGGCAGAGGTGGCTGCGGAGGGGGACAAATATTTGTCACACGAAATATCGCTGTGATGTGGAACTTGGTCAAGGCTTTTTCCAGAACTCTTGTCTGAAGTTAGCTTGGGTACACGCTCGCTGCTTGACGTTCAGGTGCTGATCCCAGGATCCCTCCAAATTCGGAGAAAAATTGAGGTGGAAGTGTCTGTCCGAGCTCCCGGTGAGAAAGCTGGGGCTGTGATCCCAGGGCAGGCCCGAGGCAGGGAGAAGGCGGCGAGGGCAGGGTTCCCTCCCTGCCCAGAGCTCTGCCCCCTCTCCTCCAGCACCCACCTCTGCTCATCGTAGGGATGGGCTGCACGTTCAGGGAATATTTAGGTTCAATTTGAATTTATTTTCTGTAATTGCTAACAACAATTTCTAATCAGAATGACGTCTGCTGACGGATGACAATAGTCCCCAGAACTGAAATGGATACTTACAGAAATCTTTAGTTCAGTCCTTATTAAAATGTCAGTGGCTGCCAGTTTTAAATACACATTCTTAATGGTGAAAATTGTTGTTATATGAATTACAACCATGTCCTAATATGCCCAACTTAGAACAAAATCTATTGGAAAATACATTTCAAGCTATTGCTTGGACGCCAGCCTAATACATCTTAACTGCAGTCACTGCTGTCTGCGAACAGTCACTCACACCAGAAACACTTCACTGAATTTTAGGAGGGGAAAAAATGGAAACAAAGAACAGGCCTCTTTTCACACTATTTTCATTTCAGTGCACATCAAATCCTGTTTTTATAACTTATTAATGATGAATTGATCTCGGGACACATTAACTCTGTATTTACAGAGTGTTTAGGCGTGCTGGGGGCTGTTTTCCATGTACCAGCTGCTCTGCGCTGGTTTAAGTACGCAGATGTTCCTGTTAGCATAACATTCCCATTCCATGCCCTTCTTATCTCCATCCTCCAAACGCACAAAGCCACCATGGCAGAGGAGATCCGTGCATCCCTCTTCCCCAGGACCTCTCCCGGGCTGACCTGGCAGCTCAGCACAGCTCGCACATCCCACCGCTCCTCTCCGGTCCCCTCTCGGGTACCTGCCACCCCGGTGACAGGAGCCGTGATCCCTGCGGGACAGGCCATGGCGGTGGGGATGGCGAGGTGGGGCTCCTTGCAGCCCGTACGGTGAGGGTGCGTGGGCTGGAGGCCCAACAGCCCTTGGGTTGCATGTAAACAACTGAAAATGGAGAAGGCGCTCCGCGTCCGCTCGGTTTGGTTTTGGTGCACTTCCTTGGGTTTGGGCGGTTACCGCTGCTGTGCGCTCCTTTGCGGTGATTTTTTTTCTGCTCTGCTCTTGCCCTCGCTTTGTATTTTTGAGGCATGAGCTGAATGGGAAGTAGCATTAGCGGTCTTTGAACTAAAGGAGCTGCGGATGATGACAGCAAATTGGTGTCTGGCTCTGTGAATTGTGTTACAGAAATGTCTGAATCACAGTTCAGAACTGGAGCGCTACAGAACTGGAAAGGTCAGATCTAGACCAGCAGTGATTTTTCCGGCGTGTTTTAACGTTGTGGGGAGGTCTATCCACCTCTTGGTGACAAAGCACAGAGGCCTCGTTACAGCTTCTCTGAATCATCTCGGAATTCTCCCAGGCTCTAACGGTAATCATCTGAGGTAAAAAAGTTCATTCCAATTTTCTTTCCTTATTGGATATTCTAAAATATACTTTATATTGCTAATCACAATGAAAATTACAGCAATTATGACACACTTACAGAGCAAATATTATCGCAGGGATATAAAGCCCTTTTACAAAGCAGCTATTCTCTCCAGGTAGCAGAGGTGCGAGAAGAACCTTCAGCTCCTCATTTTCAGTTTTCCATTTCAAGTTCTATATTGCTTCCCAGAGAAAAAAAAAAAAAAATCTTTGATTATTTCAGTCTACCCAGGAACAGGAATTTTATTAAATTTCACTGGGAAAGCTCCATTCATTTGATCTCAGCCTCCCAAACTCACCACAATTCCATGCTATGAATATTTTAGACCAATACACTTTTTTTTTTCAATTTGACCTTCCACTACGCTTTATGGCTGTTGGAGAGCTTCGGTCCACAGCAATTTTCTCACTGGGATGTTTTATATATAAGATTTTCCACGTATGTATACTTGTTCTTCATTTTTTCTTGCAGCAACTTCGAGTGATGCCTCACAGCACTTGGCGCCTGCGCTTTAATACCTTGTGGTTTTAGGCTGTGTGGTTTCAATAACTGGAAGCTTTACTTCAGAGATCAGGACTGCATGAGGAACGTGGAAAGAGGCTGTTTGGTGGCTCCTTGCTCCCCTGTAAGAAACATCCAGCTCCCCAGCAGAAATACAAAGTAATGACAACAACAGAACTGGAAATAACTTCAAAGTCAAACTGGTGTCTTGTGAAAGATGAGGAAAATATTACAAAGAAAATATCAAAGGCTCAAGCAGGATTTTCCTGGGCACTTTGCTCCTTGCCACCCCCTGCAGAAGCAATCACGGCTAATGGGAACATTAGGACAGCCGGACTGCGGATCACGAGAGTGCCTGGAGCAAATAACACCCAGCGACCGAGCATCACTGTGCCGGGCTCCCAACTGCCCCCCTCTGCCACAGAAATGAGGGTTGTAAACAGCAGAGAGAAAATTTTTGCCTTGTGAGTGCAAATAAGCACCCAGCAGAGCTGTTAAAAGTTGCTTGCTGAAGAGAAAAATATGATTCTTCCAGTTTTATGGGCCGTGTTCAGATAGCTCTTACTCCTGTGCCATAAATCCAATTTTCACATAGATTAAATGGAAAGCCGTCATGGGCTCTGCTGGAGAGTGCACTGGGCTGCCGTGCCTCTGCTGAGCGGCGTGCACTGAACCAGTCCTCCTCACGCTCACGAGTGGCTTGGCAGGGCAGTGGCATCCTCTGCTGCGGTGGTCGCCAGCAACGCCGCAGCATTTGCCGTGCTGGACGCTTGGCTTTACAGCAGTGCTTCCCAGCTGCTTTGCAAAAAGTGGTTTTTCCAGGTGTAATGGTAAATGCTGGTTCCCTTCTCAAAACCACGGTGTCCTGATTGGTGTCTCAAGCACTCTGATGTTTGCCGACATCTCCGTAAGCGTGAATAACAGAGCTTGGATCCTACTGATTTGCAAGAACTTAGGAACGCAATGAATATGAAGCGTGCTGTGCAGGGGACCGAAGTGCTAAGTAAAGGATGCTGCGTGCTGTGATTAACGCTAAATGAAAAGAAACGCCGCTGACTGTGGCAAGTTTTGAATAAACACCCCGAGTTTGCTGATGCAGCAAGAGGCAGCCTGAGGTTGCTCCTCGCTGTGTTTAGATCAAAGGAAAAGATCCAATCCTTACAGATGTACGTAAGATATTGCATCACGTGTGGGGTGGCACCTCAGTCGCTTAGATGTCAACATTTTTTTCTTAATTTTGTTTTTATCCTTCCAGTCTTCGCAGGTGTTTGAGAAACGTGGCAGGATGCACGTGTGCACCCACTGATGGCTGATCTGAGAGACCTCTCCGAAGGCATGGTCCTGCTCGCGTTGCAGTCGGTGTGAATTTTATCCTTTACTGGATCAACAGGAGGAGGGTTTGTTTATCGTTCTCCATTGCTGGCACTGTTTGCTTCTGGTCAGCATGTGTTCCTGTTCATGATGACAGTTTTATACCGATCTGGTTTTGGGCTGACTGCTGGTCCGTGTTTTGTGGGGTGCAGGTACACCTCGAGCATTCACCTGCATGCATGGTTCAGCATTCAAACTGCTTTGAGGGAGGGCTTATAAAAGGCATCTCTGTTTTTATTATTGACACCTGCATGCTGAAATTAATCTCACACTAATGTGAAGAACAAACTCCCAGGTGCGTTAAAATCACTGGGTCTGGGGGACTTGCTGTGCAGCGGGCGTTGGCCCAGGGTGGCCGTGCCCTTCTCTTAGACTGTCCCACAGCCGGTGTCTCTGAGGGACCCATTCCTGACTTTGCTCCTGAGATCCTGGCCGGTCCGACCCGGGGCAAGCTGTGCTCGGATGGAAAGCCTTGCAGAGCACTGCCTGGGTGCCTGCTGCTCTGTGCCCTGCGGTTCCCACTGAACGCTAAACGTGTGCTGTTAAACTGAGAGCGAGCTTGGATGCTTTGGGCTTGAATCTCATGTGAAAATGGGGAGCTAAAAATAAACCTATAGAGATTCCTGGAAGCAGCACTAGGCCGTGGGTGGGAGAGATGGGCAGGACGTTTGTGAGATGTCAACTCTTTTCTCACTCAGTTGTGTTTAAAAATTTACATACCAAAAATTTTCCTGAAACAGTGTTCAGCATTACGAATTTGAGTTCTCGATCAGAGCATCACATTTAGATGTCATCGTGCTGTAATTTCATCTGGGTTTCTCCTTGGAACTTTTTTAAACCACAAGTGAGCAACACTTTCTAAAATATAAAGCCATTTCAAATCATAAAGTATTTTTAAAAGAAAAAAAATTAGAGATGTAAGAGACTTGTCAACGCTAGGCATTCATCATGCTAGTCACAGCCTGCTGAGCCGCTATTGCCCAATAACAAAATGGGTGTTTTTGCAAAAGGGAGTGGTGAGCAGAGGGTGAGCGAGCTGGCGCTTGGTACCCCACATTTCCCTCATCCCCAAAGGAGCTCCTGCAGCGTAACCCACAGATCAGAACTACTCTGCCAGGTAGAGGCCAGCTCTGCAGCAGAACATTTGCCAGACAAATGACTGTGCTAATGAAACAAATGCTTTAATGAGTTCTTGGTGTCCTCGTCTCACACCCGTGGGGCGGCAGGCACGCCAGGGCCGTGGGGGGCTGTGGATGGGCTGGTCTCTATGGTTTTATTTGGGTAACGATTTCAGCTGGATATCGACAACTGGAATCAAATATGTGCTGGGACGGTAGTGAAAGGCTGTGTTTTATTGCAGTGCCACAGAGGAGGCACAATGCTTCTATAAATATTTTATGCCGCCTAGATTGCAGTTCAGTACAGAGACTAAAAAAGAAGTGCAGCAGTAAAACCTTCTGCGGCCACGCTGCGTTCTCCTCGCCCGCCTCCGTGCCCACTCCAGTTCTTCCCTTCCCACCCGCCCCAGCGCCGTCTCCCAAGCAGATTTAACTGTTTCTCTCTGCCATCCCCTCTCTCTCACTGTTAGGACCTCCGCTGCTTCCCCGCCCGCCGATTGCGCCGCCGAACACGACACAGGTATTTTGGTAACTGCAGTGAAAGCTGCTTATTGCCGTACGTGGTGATTGCCAGGCTGCTGTCCGACCGGTTCCTGGCAGCCCGAGCGCAGGCCGCTGGCGGCGGGGTGGCCTCATGCAAGTTTGATGAAGCACAAGGAAAGAGGAAATACAATGCGGGGAGGCGGTCAGCAAAATCGCTTAATTAATTAAATAAGGGAGAATAACTTTGATTTCAATAAGGGAGTGGTAACCTTCTGGAAACGTACTGAAGTGCCGGTTCAGCCGAGAAGTGACACGGGAGCTTGCATTTCGGTGCGTCTGCAGAAAGACGAAGGTCTCATCTCGCGGGTCGCAGGGGAACGACTCATTTCAAACAGGACAGAGGCCACGCGCTCGGGTGGCACCTGGGCGAGTGAATTACAGACAAAGCCCTGGCGTCTGTAGCGAGCACCGTGGCCTCTCGTTTCTGAATGACAGAGCATCGCTGAGGTGTTGACAATAATTAATATTTGTAGTTCCCACCAAGACCTTTAGTCTATTGCCACGAAATACTCTGCAAAGTGGTAAGCCTAACCGTTTTGTTTTGGTTTGTTTTTTTTTTTTTTCTTTTTGAGTGAAGAAACTGAGAATGATAGAAAGGTGAAGGGTCCCGCCTGTCTCCTCCCGGTTCTGGGTGAGCATCTCTGTGGGCAGGGAAAGCATCCTCAGGCCGGGGAGGTCGCAGTGTGGTGCCAGCGTTGTCCTTGTAGAAGTGCTCTGCTCTGCGCTGGCTTTGCCGTTTGTCTCATTCCGGACTGGCCAAGCCCCCGCTCCCAGCCGCTGTGCCCCAAAGGCGTGGACGGACCCGGCTGCGCCCGCCTCAGCTGCGTCGCTGAAGCGGTTAATTTGTTGTAAAACACTGCTGTTCCCGTGAGTTACCGGCTGACTGCTGCCAGCTGAGTGGAGAAGTGATTTAATTTTCCTGTTTAAGCATGGCAGATGTGTGTGTGGGAGGGCTGTGAGGGAAAAGGAGGGGTTGTTGTTGTTTTTAAGGTGACCAAAATCTGGCCCACCAGATTTAATCTAACCTACTTCCAGCCCGCTGAAGGCTGACACGAGGCTGCTTCCACAGCAGGGATGTGCAGCGGGGCGTGGGCGGCGTGGGCGCGTGGCAGGGGTCCCATGGCCCTGGGCCTGTGCTGGGGTGCAAGGAGCCCTGAGGGTGGTGTGGGGGATCCTGCTCAAGGTCTCCCCAAAGCCCTGTCCCCGCTCTCTCTTGCTGCAGGAGCGGCAGCAGTAGGACAGGCTTGGACAAAACCCCTCTTTGTGACCTGCTCCTCCCGCCGCAATCCCTGCGACGCGCAGGCATGCCGCTCCCAGGCTGCAGCAGATTTACAGGTGGTTTGTTTGACTTAAAGTGTGTCTGGCTTTAGCATTCCATCGTATGTTGTGAAAGTCAGAGCCCTGGCGTGAGCTTGGCCTAAAAGGTGAAAAGCTGTACTAAAAAATCAAGTGATGGTAAGCTTTTTCACTTCCCACTGTGGGTACAGGCAAGACCTGAATGATGCCAGCAGGAGTGTTGGGCAGGAGTGGGAAATGACACAGGTGTCTGAGCACTTCAGATGAGAACGACATCAATTAATTTCAGAGCCAGTTTGTTCCTGTATTTTGGTAACAGTGCTACTTTGCCTGGTAACGGTGGAATTGGTTCTGAGAGCCGGCGCCATCCTCACGGAAAACACGAGCAGATGGCGGTGCAGTGATGGCACAAGAGGGTAACCTGGTCTGGAACTGCTGGGAGAGACGCAGAGCACCATTTTGTGCTGGTGGTTTAAAGTACGATGTGAGGCCATGGATCTGGAGATCTGCAGCTTCTCCCCCTCACCGGAGATGTCCTGGAGCAGGACACGGAGCCTTCCTCACTCCCCCCTTGTGTTTTGGTGGTGAGTGCTCAGCTGCCTCAGCTTGTGTATGGAAGAGCTAAAAGGGGAGCTGGCGCTAAGGTTGGCTTTGGTCGTGTCATTTTAAAATGGCCGTGGGTAGTGTAACCTCCACGGCCAGGGGCCCTTCACTCCGAATCACGCGGTGCCAGACACCGCACTGAGCACGGGTGAGCAGTAACGTCCTGTGTCAGCACGCACCCCGTGACCCTCTGGAGCCAGACCCCTCTGCTCCGTGCTGGGAAGGCCCTGGGAGGACCATTCAACTCCTCTTGGTGATGCAAGGGTTGGGAAGGTGCTCTGGTTTTTTTCCTTTCCTTAAATCAGTACAGGAGCTGCTATCGTACTATTGCAGTGCCAAAAACAGCGTCCGTTGGAGGCTTGAGGCATTTGGCTTTCTCTGCCCCTTTAACCTCTGGTTTTGCAAATTAAAATAAGTTTTCCAATCAGATTCAATTTCTACTTCAAACAAGCAGTGTTTTTGCTGCGGTAAAACGCTTCGAACCACTCAGAAATTGAGCAGTAAATCAATGGCAGTTTCAGAACCAGTTAGCGATGCTGAGGAGCTGAAATGAAGTCCTGGATTGATGAGAAGGTTTTCAGAATGACATAGACATCAAAATCACGCCTCTTCAGTTCAGATCTCTGGATAATTGCCTCTGGGAATCTGATCGTTCCTCGCCTGGCACAGGGAATCAACAAACCCCCACGAGAAGGCGGCTGTGCTTTGTACACCGAGACTCCCCACTCAGCGGCTGTTTAAGCATGCTCCAGATTTTCCAGCACCAGATAAAATCCCAGGGACAGTTCACTCCGTGCCCGATATGAAACATTGCTTACCTGCCCGGTTTTAGACAGGAGTAAACCCTCCTTTTGCTTATTCATGAGTAATATAATTACACAGAAACAGAACACGTGGGAACCGTCCTTCAGGTGCTCTGAGAGCCAGCTCCCAGCCCCAGGAAAGCGGAATTTTTGGGGCTGGAGATATACGAGGAGATGCACAGTTGGTAATCAGGAGTAAATGAAGCATTAAGAAGGAACCAGCTGCTCGGCGAGCAGAACCGCGCTGTCCATGAGGAGCAAGGCTGCGCCCCAGGCAGCAGAAGCTCTTCTGTTCCTTCTCTTTTTTTTTTTTTTTTTTTTTTTTTTTTTTTTTTTTTT
>WHYT01013430.1:41900-109507 GCA_009806455.1 Tetrax tetrax | reverse complement strand
TTTTTTTTTTTTTTTTTTTTTTTATTTTTTTATTTTTTTTATTTGGCTCTGCCTTGCAGCACTTGTGGGCAAAGGAGAGGGGAGAAATGACAGAGGGACATGGGTCTCAATCCGGGGGGCTGTGGTATTATGTGTAGGTTTCCCGGTGGAGAAAGCACTGCAGTGTATCTTTATGTGTTTTTATGGTAAAAGGGCTGTTGAGCAAAGATTAACTTCTCTGGAGCAGTAACACGGCGTGGAAAGGCATCGTTATATTTGGCAAGCGCTGCTTTCTGTCGGCAGCAACCTGTTATTTGACTTCAGTTATTTATTTCTGCTAAACGAAGGGTACTTTCCATGCAACACGTTTTAGAAGCATTAAGCCGAGCAACGGGATATATTTCAGCGGGTGCAGGGGCTATTTATTGCCTGTTCTGCCTGTCTCTTTACTACATATGCTGCTCCTCACTCCATCCCTTTCCCTACTGAAGCTTCTTTGGGGTGGCTGACACCCCGTATCTGTAGGTATTTGTTTCCTTTCAGTACCTCACTGAGGAGCAGGGTATGGAAATGATCCAGTTAATCACCTACCATTTCTTGCAAGCACACTGGAATGAGGTGGCAGTGCTCATGCAAAGGAAATATTTTCCATCACCACACTTAATTTTGCTGAATATTCTCATTGCTGTTGCATCCTGACTCTCCTGTACCTGGTGGCTCAGACTTCTCCTGTAACTTAATGAATCCTTCCTTACGCTGGTCCCCAAATGCCATCGTCTGCACTGGCTCAACACGTCTGGTTTGTGATCAGTCTGCCCCATGCCTGAGCTCTGAGCCCATTTAAAAAGCCTCAGCAGCCTGGGACTTCCTACAAGGTTTTCCATTTCCTTTTCTTATTTACTGTAGAAAATTGCTGATGGGAGGAAAAAACCAAGTTCCCCTTCTGCTCATGGAAAATACATCAGAAATGAATACAGCTGCAAGGAATAGCTGAGGTCCAGCAGGCTAGAACAGGAAGGCAGAAATAAAAAGAGGAAGATAAGCGTGAGAGCATCTGGATTTTGGTCCCAAGACATGGGTGTAATAGAGCGAGGCGCTGAAACACCCGACCCACCCTGTCCTTGTTTGCCCTGGTGCGTGTGGGGCCCTGCTGGAGGGAGGATGACCAGGGGTTGTACAGAATATCAGCTGCTGTCAGGTTGTCATCCAGAAACCTCTTCCCTATGGTATCTTCTCTCCTCCCTCGCTGACTGGGGTTGCTCCGAAATGCTATCTCTGCTGCCCCATGGCAAAGCTCTGGCATCTTCACAACGAAATAGGGACCAGCAAGTCTGGGTTCTTCTGGACTCAGGGGATGCTGGAGCAGCTTTCCATCCTGCTCAGCCTGTCTCTGGGACCTTGGCAAGTCTCCTCATGAAGCTCTGTTCCTCATCTCTGCGGTGCCAGTCCCACCTCACCTCCTTCTGCCGTGGGTGGAAACGCACCCAGGAGCTGCAGCTGCTGGTATGTCACGCAGTGCAATGCTATTCTATTGAAGTTTGCTGCCCTGAAATACTCGGAGGTGACTTAAAAAGCAAATACATGGTGTTTTTATGGGTGGATGTGTTTATTGCTCTATCAGAGCAGTATCTCACGACACACGTAACAGTTATAAAAGCACTTGGAGCTGATTTGACAGTAAATGATTTGTGGCTATTCTCTATTTCTTCCCCTCATATTTTAAACTCTGGAGTTGTGTCATAATTATTTATGAGCATCTGAACACCAGCATCGTGCACAGAACCATGCTGGTAAGGGGGACAAGGCTCCCTCACCCAGGGAGCGCAGGTCCAGACGGGACACGAGGCGGGACGCTGCTCCCAGTACCCATCCTGGGCAGGATTCTGTCAGACACCCTGTGAGAAGGAAGGATGCAGGACCTGGTGAAATACGATAGCTCACTTTCAAGCACTGTAAATTGTCAGGTGGGCAGAACTGAATGAATTGCCTTTTACCTCAAAATGTAATTTCTCTTTTACAGAGGAAAGGGCTTTAACCCGGGCAGCCTCCGACCAAAGCAGTGCCTCGTGGGGTGTGAAGGCTGCAATAAATTCTGTATTGGCACTGAAAAGAAAGTAATATCTGCTGCATTTTCCTCTGTGTAGGAGGGTACTTACTGCAAGACAATCTGCTGCCAATTCTGAATAATTCAAGTAGCCGAAGGCACTTCTAGATATACGAATCCACCTCAGATCCGCATCCCTTCCTGCGATCTGCTCCGTCAGCTCTGGTACCCACCCAGCCCTCCTCCTCTTTGTGAGGATGTGGCACACATCTGTTAAATTATGGAGCTTTGCCTTCTTCAGCCTGTCATTAGGTTGCCTTTGCTTTTACCCCAGAGTGTCAATTAAAAAAAGAACCCTGTGCAATCCCGCATGAAAGTAAACACGGGAGGCTTGTCACGAACCGCCCCCTTTCCGTGCCGCCGTGCTCGTGAGGGATGCTGCACGGGGAGCACTGTCTGTGGCCCGGCTCTCAAGCGCCCTCCGTTCTTGTGTGCACTATGCACATTGCCAGGGAATTTCGTATTACCCATAACTTGGTTTTTATATCCCAAAATGTCTGAAGAGAGACGTCGAGGTCCCTTCTCTCCCCAGATCTTGCCGGGGAGCGCTGCTCTCTGAAAAGGAGCCGCTGCTCAAACAAGGTTAAAAGCAATAACCAAAGCAGCAGGTCTGAATACGCCGGTGGGCGTCTCTGGCGTGGGCTCCAGTCTGTGGGATTCGGCTCTGCCGGCACTGGGAGGGAGGAGGGCATTGCCCTCGTTTATTTCTGCTGTTTCTGGGTTTTTTGTGAGTGACGCTGGCAGAGAGCATTTCTGACCCAAAATGGCCGGGGACAAAGCCTTCCGCCGGCGTCTCGGCCTTTGCGCGGCTGGCAGCTCCCCGCTCCACCTTGACATTCTGCGGCTGTAGCGTTCTGTATGCACTCACCAGCTTTTCTCAGCACATCGTCACAGGGCTATTAGCTGCCTGTGAACGGCATAATTGGGACAGAGGATTGTGTGTACGCAATTTCCTCACCTTCCCCTGGACCTGTGGCAGTGTCCCCCGCCGGTGGCCGTGGCTGCCTCGTCCCACGACATCGCTTTTCACTGGCACCGGCGTCAGGCTGTATTATTTCTGCAGCTGGGCTGACTGGGCATAAAGACAGGAATAATGAAAGGTGGATATTGTAATGACTTTCCACATGAATTCATCCCAAATTTTGTGCGGAATGATGGATGACTTTATGAATAGGTTGCAATAAACCAGATACTCATTTAGTAAGAAAGAGCAGAGCCAGGTAGATCTTAATTCCATGACTCTCTTTCACTGAAACCTCAATGATCCAGGTATTTTAATTGCATTTTTTTTTTTTCTGTTGGCAGACTCAGAAGCTGAAAGGAACCACTGCAAAGCCTCAGCCGACCTCTCTAAAGCACAGGGCAAAATCCTTCACAGCACAACCCACCATGTACTGAATGATGTGCTGCAGAGCTGCAGGGTCTGATCGGGGCTGATCTGCCATCCTGGAGCACCAGGTGACACTACGTAATGTAAAAATGTATTATTTTTTCATTAGTAGGTTCAGTAAAAAAATAGAATAAGAATGTGAGGTCTGGGGACAGATGGACAATACCGAGAAGCATCCATTGCAGAGGGCTGAAGAGTGGCCCAGATGTGTGACAGTGTCCTGTCTTGGCTGTATTTTGAGATTTTTTTTCCCAATTTATTGCTTTGGGATAGTAGGATTCAAATATCTAACCACAGGTGTGGTTGTGACTTACCACCTGCAATGATGCCTTCTGGTCAGCCATGTACCGGAACGTGGAGGAAAAAATAACAGTGTTTGCGGAGCCGTGGCTTCCAAACAGTTGTTTAGGTGTTTAAATAACTAGGTCTGGGAACTGCAGCAGGGAATGGCGTTCCCAGGTGCCTAGGAACAGCTGGTACAAATATTTTTTTTATGAAAACAGGAAACATCTATTTCAGTAGAAATGAGGGGGTTTGGTTTTTTGGTTTTTTTTGTTTGTTTTTTTTTTTCTTTCCTGGATAGGTTTAACAGTTTTCTTTGAAACATTAGCAATAAAATTCAAAATTGCCATGGAGGAGCATGCAGTGTTTCACAAGGTGATCAGGTGGGCAATAAGCTTGGAAATACCTGTTCTCTGCCCATTTTTTATTTGAAAAAAAAAAAAATTTGGAGAGTTATTTGCTTATTGTAGAGGAGCATGGAGTTAAGGAAGCATGGGTTGAGTCTGTGCTTGGTTTACTCTTCTCTGCTTTCACTGTTCCCGTCTGCCCGGTACTGCACGCCGTTACTGGCTCAGATCAAATATTCCAGAGCAGCCTTTGGGATGCAGGCGCGCTTCTCTTTGCTCCCACAGATGCCTACTGGCAGCCAGAGTAAGAAAGATTTCTCCCTTCATAAAAGCAAAGCAGAGGTGAGATCCGTTCTGCCGGCACGGTGATAAACCAGGAGAAACCGCGTTCCATCCGCCAGACCTGGCCGGGCAGATCTCCGCGAGCTTTCGCGGCTGACGCGCAGACCGGCGGCATCGCTGTGCTGTGTGGGCAGGAACGAGCCGGGGCGACGTTTCCCAGCATGGGGAGAACAATTCTCTTCCTTTCTCTGGCAGTTTTTTGAGTATTAGCAACCATGGTAACTGGAACAGAAATGCATTCAGCTTGGCACAATTATCTTTGCAGAACAGTCGCGTTAAAAATAAACACGACGCGCACCAGGTTCCCCATCGTTGCCAAACCCAAGTTCCTTGCACTTGCACCAAGGTGGGTGAGGACATCCCAGCCAACTGCAGCCAGAGGGAAGGGTACGGTGCTCGTCATCGCTCCTTATCAGAGCAGCAACCAAATCATCACGCAAAAGCACGTGGAAGGAGGGAAGGAAGTTTGGGTGTACGAAGTACAAAAACTATCTTTTTTTTTTTTCCCCTTGTCCTTTTTAGTAAATGTGGAAATCGAGGGAAAGGCATAGATTGCAAGCTCTTAACCAGCAAAGATTTTTGTAAGAGTCATTTCCGCAAGTGTCTTACATTCCACGTATAGATCTGGGGTTTGTGCTTTTAATGGACTGACAAATGTGCAATAGCCCCAGATGACTGTTACTGCATTGCCTCACTGCACAGATAAGAGGAATGCTTTTTTTTTTGATTGAGATCTTAAATCAATTGTTTCTTTACCCAGCATCTCGTGGTTATTATCCAAGGAGAAGATAAAGTTCAGATGGCGAATTGTTAATATTGTAAGAAAAATGTCTGTTGTGTCCTGCTTAAAGTTTCCTGTCTAGATGAAATACATTCTCCTATAATATTTAAGATTGTGTGTAATCCATCAGAGTGCATATTTGATCAGTGGCCGTTTCGCTTGCTCTGTCAGCGCACAGTCAGGCTTTACAGCGTAGTTCTGCGAGATCTGCCTGCCCTCGGCAGCGGCGGGGAGCCGAGCCTCGCTCCCTGGCCTGGCCTGGGCTCCTCCCGGCCGAGGGACGAGCCGCCGGAAAGCTGGCAAGACCCTGCCCAGCTGTTTGGGAAAGGAGCGAGCCATGCTGCAGCAGATCCTCTTCTCCCGCCCCAAAATATCGGGAGCTGGAAAAAAACCCCAAAGGGGTCACTTGCTCGACCCTGCCACGTCCCATCGGTGACACGTGGAGCTGATGGAGAGCCGGAGCTGCAGGTCAGCCTGCAGGAAGGCTGTGGGCTGCAGCAGCGGGATGTCCTGCCAAGACCGTGCCCACCCAGGGCTTGCACCCGGAGAGAGCATCCTGAGCTGTGCGGTGTCAGGAGCCAGCATCGCTGCTCGGCAGCACAGGGTATCCGTCAGGGAGGTGAACAGACAGCGTAGCCCCGTGCACTTCCTGCAGCCTCTCCTCTGGCGTGACGCGTGACGCAGCGTTGTGCTGCGGTGGCTGCTGGACCACTGGCGCGTTTGCTCTTGAGCCACCAGCTCTTTCAAAGTGGAGTCCCTAAACGCCTTCAGGGATTATTCATTGCCTTTCCAAGTTCCATGACTACAGTAATAAATAAAAAACATTTGGATGTTCTTCTTTTATATCCTTATATCTATGTTACCAAAGATACAAAAATTCCTCTCAAGCACTCAAAATACATAGTCTCTCATTTGCTTCCTAAATGAGCAACAACTGTAATCCTTCATCTACTCAACTCCCATTTAGCCTGAGTCAAAATATTTCATACCAATTTGCTATTGAATTTTCGCCTTGTGTCAGTGAGAGAAATAGCTCTGTTATTTTCTGATGGTGACTCATGTTGCACCTTATGAACTTCAACTAGTCCCAGGGTCATTCTCGTTGACAAATTGCTGTAGGCTGCTCAAGTAATTATTCGTCCTTGGGAAGATGTATCTCCTCTAGTGAAGGTATCCCAAGAATAAAACAGTCTCACTATTAAAATATCTGCTCTGTCTCTAGAAGATTAAATACCTGTCCTTTTGACCACTCCATGCTAGTCCTTGAGAAGCTGAGATCTAGCAAAAAGTACTAAAATCTGCTCCATGGAAGGCTAGATGTTAGAGAAGGCGTATAATTAACATGGGTGTATATAACTAATTTTCATCTGTTTCTATTTTCATTTCATTTTGGTGGTTTAGAGCTGACAGTGATCACCAAGGAAACTAAAAATCGCTGGTGGCTCTCCATATCTCCAGCAAAGTTCGGCTAGCTGCTGCTGGTTGGGGGCAGCGCGCTTCACTTGGGCCGAGGTGAAGAAGCACCGACTGGTCCAGGTAAGGGCTCTCCCACTTGTCACTCTCCTGCGTTTAAAGCCGTCTCAAGCCCCCGCTGTGATCTCTGACAACTGTTGTTGAAAGGTGGCCTCTACCACAGCCAGGCTGGGACAGTGGGAGGCAGATTGGGAACCCAGTGCCTTTCTGGCCAAGAGACCAGCACAGGCACAGTGTTGGGCAAAGGGGACTCTGGTCCAGCTGGTATCTTTGGGTGCTGCCGCAGCAAACGTGCAGAAGCTGATAGCTAAACTGGTGATTTCCTTGTGCTCTCACGCGCTGCGTCTGAGCCCACGCAGACACGGCTGTGTGCCCTCTGTTTTGGGAAACAGCAAGGAAACACCCTGAGCTAAGAGAGGAGCTCAGTGAATTAAAGCCAACCCTAGTTCCATCAACATCAGCAGGAAAACTGAAGGAAAGCTTGCAAACTGGGATTTGACCCCGAGTTTTGCAAGGAAGCAACAGAGAGCGAAGAAACTGCCCCAGCAGACGCTGGGTTCTACTCCATAGCGGACTCAGGCCCGTGTGTGGGGGTCGGATCCTTCCCCTCGTGTGCCCCGGTTGGTTCAGACTCAGGGACTGGACAGAAAGGAGACACCCCGTTTCCACTTCGCCCTCTCAAACCCACTGGATTTCCTGTCTCCTTAACCTGGAATCTGCAGCACTGTCGGCTGCTGCTGCTGTGACAGATGCTGAAGGAGGCTGGCAATATTTTTGGTGCTAACAACAGTACTTCTTTGTTGACAAACTGTTGAAAAAAGATTTACTATTACGGGACTGTTTCTCCTCAGGGTCAGTTTTTGAGAGGGAGTAACTTTGGCTCTGTCAGTAAAGGACGCGCAGGGACATCGGGCCCCCAGGGAAGGCCGGCGTCCTGCGCGCTCGCACAAGTCATTCACGGTAGCGCCTTGTCCAGAGGTGAACGTGTATGCACGCCAAATTCCTTCTTGGCTTTCCTGCACTGCTGAGACTCCGCGCTAGGTCTGGCTCTTGCTGAGAGGTGAGCAGCGGCCGTGAGCAGGTCCCGTGAGGGAGAGCGGGAGGGAGCACGGACCGGCGTGGGGGCTCGTTTCGTGGGCTTGGTACCCAGCCCTCGGGCGGGCAGCGTGCAGGGGATGCTCTGCTGCTTCTCTCTCCTCCTTAGGGCAAGTGCTCTGGGCTGGGGAGGGGTCAAACGCCCAGGCAATGCTTCTGAAGTTCAAAGGATCTTGAGGGTGTCCATGCGCTTAATTTTTTTTCTGATGATGTCCTACACCATGGCCCCCTCCTCCAAGCAGTCTCTCTTTTTTTTTTTTTTTTTTTTTTTTTTTTTTTAGTGTATCACTTGGAGAGCTTGCACTGCACAGTTTGTGCTTCTCTTGCTTTGGGAATAAATAGATGACAGTTGTCAATCTGGGACATTTCACCCACATTGAATGTAAGGGCTTTTTAAGGGATTTTAAATGAACTTTTGGGGTGTTAA
Source organism: Tetrax tetrax (assembly GCA_009806455.1). Taxonomy (NCBI): domain Eukaryota; kingdom Metazoa; phylum Chordata; class Aves; order Otidiformes; family Otididae; genus Tetrax; species Tetrax tetrax. The sequence continues at coordinate 101,287 of WHYT01013430.1, read as the reverse complement.
CAGAAATGGTGTAGCTATGCAGCTCCATTAAAGGCTTTGCCAATTTTCTTCTACAGTGAGTGTCCCCCACCTCTACTACATTCCTGATTGTTTTCTATTGACAGGAATCAATAGCCGCATACATAAGGAAACAGATAATTGTATATCTAGCTAACGAGGGGTAAATGCCTCTTCAGAGCAAGCTGGCCTCACCAATTTCCACTTGTCTCTGCATTTTTTTTTTTTTTTTAATAAATATTCAGCTATGCATGTTATCCTGCTCACCTTGAATGATCTGAAATCTCCACTCTCTTTTCAACGCGTTTTCAGCATTTTGCGATGTCAGATGTTGCTTCCAGCTGCAAGAGAAATTATCTTTTACAGTTCTTTAAAGTGAAAGCCATTCAGAGCATTTACATCTGCAGACACGGGGGCTCCTCGTGCAGTCCGGCACCCGAGAGGGGCTGGGTTTTGCGCGCGCTGGGCTGCCAGCGCAGCATTGTGCAGCAGTTAATGATCGCCTTTTCACGTCCCATCTTACATTCTTGTGCAGTGTCTTTATTATTCATACCAATCTGTCTTTTAGATCATCTTCCATAGACACTCCAGATTAAATTTTCTTCATTATGATTATAGAACTGGATGAATAAGTGGCACATCTGTTCATGAAGTGGTTTATTATCTGTTCTGACGAGGTTTTGGATGAATAGCGGAATGACTTAAATATGGAGCAGAGAGACGCACACAGGTTTATGCATAATCCTAAACTCATAACCAGTGGTGCTTACTCGAGGAATCTGATTTTATACAGAAGAGAATTATTAATTAATGATCTGGGCCAATTTATCATGAGGGCCAACTTAATGAAGGGACAAGACAGAAAACAAACCTGCATGTGAAACAGCACTAAGGAAGACCCACACGTTGTTTAACTGGTTCTCGTTGCACCGCTGCAAAGGAAAACTCCATAAATATTTCATAAACACACTATCTAGCCATGTAAAGCCAAATTGCACCAATAACGATTTATCTAGAAGTTATTTCCTCATTTCTTACAGCTGCATCACTTACAAAGGAGGACGCTGCACATTTGTCTGTCTAAGAGACAAAAAGGCCGGATTTCCCACGCTGTGTGGTAGCGGTGGATTCCAGGACCACTCCCAAAGGGCAAAGCACACCCTGTTGTGCTCTCCTCTGGCTGCCGGGCGCACTGAGCACCCTTTGGTGCCCAAAATGTTTGATGAGGCACTTTACTGACCTGCTGCAGGTGGGAGAAAATGAAGCATCGGATTCCTATACGATGTTTATGTGTTTGTTTATTTTGGGGATGTGAGCGGTGAGTGGATTGTATGTAAAACACCAGCCCATGTCAGACAGAAGAGTTGCATCCTCAGATCCGAGTGACAAATCACCGGCGCTGCGGGAGCTGTCAGGGAGTACAAGGTTGCCAGGAGCAATCAGTGAAATTACAGCCTTGTGCTATACGGTTGTTGATCCGCTATTATGGAAACAAGGCGCCGTCAAAAGTGTTGAAAAAACTTGCGGATTACAGTATGAACAATTTTGGGATATGACAGCAACATTTAATCATATTATTCTGACAGGTTCTTTTTAAAAAAAAATCACAAAATTCCACTGCTCTTGCCTGTGTATAGCTGAAAGGATAGTAATTAGTGCTCTTTGTCAGCTGTTACGCAAGAACAAATTTGGAATCTCTTTCAGTGTCTCAGAAGCTGAAATCTCCAGAGTAGCACAGGAATGTAACGAACGCAAGGATGCTCACCCTTAGTGTGGCCTCTACCAAGCAGACGTCCCCTCTGATAATCCGTTCTCCTGGGTTTCAATGGAAAATTTAGGCGAAAGGAAAGCACGGCAAGCAATGGGGGCAGCGCCGCGCGACGCTGCTCCGCTCGTGCCCCGGAGTTCTCTGTTAATGGAGAATAAAACGTTCAGCTAATCCCACTTGATTGTCTTTTGCTGTCTAGAGCTGTGTGGAAATATTTAACTTCTGTCTGAAAATACATAAGGAAAGTTAATTCAATCCATCACTTAAAGAACAGAGCATTTTACGCTCAAAGCGCTCTGCTGGTAATAGGGCATTAAGGGCTTAACTCCGGGCTTGAGCTCGCGTCTGCGGGAGGAGGCATTCCCAGCCTCCGGGCCCAGGCCTGCGGAATCTCTCAGTTACAACGTGTTTGTATTTTTAGTAAATGATATTAATTGAATAAGTAGACTTTCAAAAAGCAATGCAGAAAAAGCATTTTGCCTTCAAACTCGACTCACACTGCTCTGTTGCCTACATTTTTTTGAGATGCTTCACTTTTCTTATTTATTTCCTAGATCTTACGAGTCAAAAGCCCTTTACTATGGCTCTCACGAAGAGGTATGATCCAAACCTAAATTGCTGTTGTAGGAATTTTTAATATTTTTTTAAAGCTTCATACAGATCAGCTTTAGCCCATTGTTTTTCTGATCCATCACAGTGGCAGATTGTCCTGAACGTTTTTGTCTGCTTCTGAAGATAGCATCCATCCCCTCGCTTCCTGACGGGCCCTAAGGAGAAGCACATTTATCAGAATCTATTAGGACAGCCTAAAAAAACTCTAGCAATGACATTTTAGAGAGAGAGTATGATCTGGTTGGAAAATAGCAGAAGCTTGATGCTTTCCCTCAAAAATTCCGTGCTGCCTCTTTAGATAGTTGCTGTCATCACAGCATCCACACTCCTCTTATTTCAGGAGCTCCTTTTTATACATTTTCACGTCAGTCCCGTGGGGGCAGATTCCAAAACGGGAAAGCAGGCGGCCAGACCCTGTTCAGCTGGCGTAAAACCTACCCACAGCACCGAGCTGACCGTTTTCTATTGGCTCCTAAATCCCCAAAGCCAAGCGTCAAGCAACGTTTGATGCAGGGATTTGAGGGGATTCTACGCACACTCTTCCTGGCAGACACGTATTTGCCCAAGAACCGTCCAGAACTTTGTATGCTTGCCTTTGACACCACGTACATTTAGCTGTAATGGTAAAATCAGTGGGACCATTAAAGTAGATTATGCACTAATAATTATGCAAATATTCCTTCAGTGAAACTATAAAAATCTCATGAAGATTTAGCACACGGCTATTATGAGGAGAGAAATATGTGGAAAATGAAAATGAAGATCATTAACTTTAAGGAGTTGGGGGAATTTTTTTCCTATCATTCAAACACACGATTTGGGCTGCCTCTGCAGGTTTAACCCGGAGGAGATGATCGTTTATACCCGGGCTGAAATGCCACTGCAGGAGGAAAACCTGGTCTGCCTGGAGAAATGGTGGCTGGAAACCAGAGCCCACCTGCTGTGTCCCTGTAGAAGGGATTTAAATCAGTGTTAGGGCATTTATAGAAAGCAGAATAACATTTGTATTCCTGTCATGTAGACCTAAAGGGAATATCCATTTTCCTGTTTCAGGGCACAGATTAGTGCTGGGGTAGACGGCACAGGGGTCTGGCCGCGTCCCCTGCAACGCCCTTGTTTCCAGCTCCGGCTGGAGGAGACTCGCTGGGGCTCCGCGTGCAGCGCCGGGCAAGCTGCCTGCTGCCCCACAGGAGCTTGATAGCTCACCACAGCTGATGTTACAGAATGATACGATACTCGGCAAAGAGACCACCCAAAGGAGCAAACCCAGTTTAATTTACAGAAGCTGGGTTCAGCATCCCGGTCCTGATGTAACCCTTAGCACTTAATTAACTTTAAACGTACCAGGACCGCTGGCAGTGCAGATACCATCGTGACAGGCCAGTCCTCAAAGCTGATAGAAATCTTGATAGGAAAAAAAAAGATTTGGGGTTTTTTTTTTGGTTGTGTTTAAGTATTAGCTTGGGTATGTTGGAGTCGGAGACCTAAAGTGCATTTTACCAGTGGGGCCTGGTGTGGTACCCAGTCCTGAGCCAGCTGCTGCCCATGCCAGTGCCCGCTTCGTCCCCGCAGATTGGGAGAGGTGGGGATGCTCCGGAGGCAGCTGAACACGTCACTGCAGTGGAGGGCAGGTGGAAAGCTGCCGCTCCTCCCCGCACTGTGTCTGCGTCGATCCCGGCCGCGGTAACGTCACCTGCTGCGCCGGGGGAGGGGAGGCGGAGGCCGTGCTCTCGCTCGTGTTCTGTGCTGGGGAGCTGTATTGTACAACCACAATTAAGCTGCCAGGTTTTAGTTTAGCTGAATTTATTTCTCATCCGTAGTGCTGGAAAAATAAACATATCTGTGAGTGGAGATAAGTACTAACACCGCAACGTGGGGGCGCGACGAGCAGCACGGAGCCGTAGCGGAGGTGAAGACGTGGAGGATGGGTTGTGTTCAGCGAGGCTTGCCCTGGACATGAGGGAAGGGATTAGACAGGGCAGGAAGGTGTGAGTGGGTAAAAATATGTGAAGTTATGAAAGCGAATCTTTATTTTTATAAAGTTGTCTAAAAGCTGCAGAAATGCAGGGAGAGGCTGGTGAGGCTGGGATGATTTCTGCGGCTAACCAGACCAGCGCGTTAGGTTTGTGGCAGGAGTGGGGTGTGGGATAACACCGGTGAGACAAACAGCCCTACGATCCAGAGCTGGGGGGAAAAGCGTGGCTGCGAGTGTCTGGATTTCAGCGTTTACGGGGCTAAACCTTGCTGCCTCAGCCAGGGACGACTTTTCCCTTCAATAATACTTTTACCAGGAAAGAAGAGAGGGCGGTTTAGTTTGGTTTTTCAGTTGTTGTTCTGGGGTGGGTTGGTTGGTTGGTTTCCTTCCTGCAAGCACGGACACCGGTGACAACTGGCGGACAGCCTCGTGGCGCGCTGGGAGCGGCTGCGTGGGGTTTAACGGCCCAGGGCCACGGCAGAAGGGCTCGGCGCCTCTCCCGCGGGAGCTGGCGGTGCTCGGGAGCAGCCGGGTCTCTGGTTTTGGCAGTGAGTTTATTTCGGCCCCTGTTCTCCCGAGCTGAAGGTTACCCAGCACTGGGGGCTGCTCCTCTCCTTCACCCCTCCAGCCAGAGCATCCCGGCGCCGATGCGGAGGGGATGTTTTGGCGATGCTGCGGCAGTTAGGATGCGCTGGCATGGAGCGAGTTACTCACCTGCCGACTCGTGTGCAAGCCGAGTGCCCGCACACCCACATCCAGCACTGGGAACCAGTGGCTGCCTGGGGCAGTGCTGGGAGCAGCTGGTCCTGGGCACAACCCTCAGAGTGGGTGCGGGAGTGGCCTGCGCCCCAGCCCTGCCTGGAGCCGGGTAAAGGGGCTGATGGCCAGGCCTCTGGGCTGAACGGATGGGCGGAGGCGCCCAGGCTCATACCGCTGGTAATTAAGGGATTATTAGAGCAGAGATGTGTTTTTCAATTCTTCTATTACCGCCTGTGTGGGCACTGACCTCCACCGCCCCCCACCCAGGCTGTATGTCTCCATCTATCCACGTAATTCCGCAGCCTGGCCGCACTGAGCGTAGGCAATTGCGCTCGCATCGTTATTATTACAAAGCCGCAGCCTCGCCCGCATCCTCTGTATTCGTTATTGTCTCGCCTAAAGCCATGCTATTTCAGGCCATGCTCTCTTCAGCTCCCACCGCTTTGGACGGGATTAATTCATTAACGCGAAAGGCCTGGGAGAGATCTGGTGGCAACAGGAAAAATGATGTTTTTCTCCCTCACACAGCTCTGCCGCACGCGGCTCTCCTCGCTGCACACCACAGCCTGCCCGGGCACTGCTCCCACCCCTGTCTGTGTCCGCAACGGACACCAGCAAGAGCACAGCAAAGGCAAAATTCTGTGGTTGTTCTCGACACTCACAGTAAGTCAGAGAGCATCTTACGGCAAAGGAAGGAAGGGAGCCAGATGTAGTGGTCCTAATGACTAATTATAAATAGATCAAGACCTGTTCTTTTGGTATAACAATGAAAATAAAAGCTCACAGCCACGTGAGCAGCACCATTTATTTTAGCACTGGTAATATCACTAAACTACATGCTATTCCCAATGCATTATGTTAAAATTACACATATTAGGTGTCTTTATTGGATTTTTAAGAATAATTAGAGAAGCTTAATAACAACTTCAAGGCACACAGGCAAGACCACAGAGAAAGCAGGAATTACGTTTTCAGTACATGGCTACGAGCGCCCACACCCTCTCAGATGGCCTGGGAAGGGACCGTGCTGCTGATCTAACCTGGGGGTTAACGCTGGGGACTAAATAAACAGGAAACCGCGGATTTATCCTCAGCAGTACAGCCGAGGCATCGCTGTTGCCGTCAACATGCGTAGCCCATTCCGCGCTGGGAGCCCGCTGGCTGTTGTCGTGGCGTGCCGTCATCTTACAGCGCTCACAGAGGAGTCGGGGCTGGGGGAGCAGAGCGGGCCAGATGAACTGCGGAGCCACCAGCTCCGCGTGGCGGGATGGCGGCGGTTGGTCAGCCCCCATCTCCCCTGCCATGGGTGGCAGAGCACAGCGCAGGGGACGGAGGCTCCGCTGCCCGGCTCCCGTCCCTCCCAGGACGCGGTGCTCAGCCCTGCTCCTCACCGTCCTCCCGCCCGGGAGAGCTCCCACCTCCCCACTCACCGTCATGCCCAGCATGACGCTGTCGATGCCCAGCGCCCCGACCTCCGGGACGTCGGGATCACAGACGAGCGCCAGGACATCAGAGCCACCGCGGGAATCACCCCATCGCGTTACGTTCAGCAGCTCAGCAAAGCCATTGCTAAAATGTGTTCACACTGAAGTGCACTACTTAATTTTTGCCAGTCCAGCAGTGCTGAAAGCTCAGACACCTCTGCAAACACTCCCCAGGCCGTTCGAGGGGTTAAGTCCCAAACAGCGTTTCTCCCCCCATTCTTTCTGCTGGCCCAGCTCCGCTCTGTGGCTGAGTGGACATTTGCAGGAATCACAGGCATTGCCTTCCCGGTTCCGTCAGCACTAATCTTCAACTCTGGGAAAGCTTTGCTTCAGCAAAGACTCAATAAAATCTGATCAAGGGATCTGGATGTGGCAGCCTGCGGCGGCACAGTTTCAGCTCCTCTTGGCTGTTTGCTGGGATCTCTGGGGCAAAATACTCCGAATAGCAGCACCTCACTTCCCCCTCCCTTAACATGGGCATAATAATAAAAACGCACCTGGAACGATGCAAAATTAATGCCACAGAGAGGATGTTTATAGTGTTAATGTTTTTAGTGATTTTTAACGAGTCTCTGATGAAACCATTTTTCTCAAGCTTTTCTTTGGGAGGCAGCTAATTTACACGCAGTTAAATTGCTTCAAGTTTTGTTTGTCTTGCTGGGCTTTAAAAATCCTGCTCGTTTTGGGATGATTTGTCAGGCATTAGCGATATTTTTGTCATTGCAGTCCTGCCTCATGACTCAGTATTGCACCAACAGTCCCGGCGCGGAGCAGGATGCGCTCACAGCCGCTGGCGAGTGCGCGGCTCCTCTTTCCGCCGAGCTCCACGGACGTTTTCTCGTTGGTTGAAGGGGGTGGGAGCAGGTTTTCAGGGCATCGTCACCAGCCGCTTTGCAGGTCAGCTGCCCGTGCCCCACCACTGCGGGAGTTTGCAGGGCAGGGGTTGTATCCGAATGCTTCTGTTCCAGCTGGAGAAGGAAAGCTGATGTTTGTGTTTGGAGAAAGCCCTGGCTGAGTGACGCCCAGGCTTTTACTGCCAGCTGTCGTGCTGCACCCTGCCAGCAGCAGGAAAGGGCCAGGGACCGGGGTGATGGGCTCTGTTTGGAGGGCTCCCTGCCAGCAGGACCTTGCCATCACCTCGCAGGGTCTCCCGGCGTCGCCCTCTCAGAGCAGGCTACCAGCACTGGGTACCGCCCAGTTGGCAGATGAGCGGCCCTCAGGATCCCGGCTAAATGAGTTTTGGCCTTCCCTTCGGAGGACCATGGCTTCGGTGGTCAGTGTGGAGCAACTAACACGCGGATTCCACAACAAAAACCTGTGCCAAGCAATTCACGGGAGCAGTCACAAGACTCATAGTTTTGGTGTCACTCACCAAGGTCACCTCTCGGACCAAGGGAAGCTCCTCTCCCCTTCCGCTGCTCTCCACAGCTCTGCCATAGCCCTGTCCCCGGCTCCTCCCGCTGAAGGGTCGCTCTCTTCTCCCACCTTCCATTAGTTCTGTTCCTGGCTGGCTCCCCCCTTGTGACCCCCCAGCCTGCCTCTCCCTCAGTGACTCTGCCCCTCCTCTGCTGAGCCCCCCCCTCCAGCACGCCAAGCCGGGTGGGATGATGCCTCCGGAGGTCGGCTGGTCCAGCCTCCTGCCCACAGCAGATGAATCTCCCCCCCCCCGGCTTCGCACCCACCTCCAGGCGCATCTGCGCTGCCGCTGTGTCATTCTCCTCTCAGCCGTACCAATGCTGCTCTCGGAGAACAGGCGAGAGCAGGAGGGCTGTTTTCTTTAACACACACAGTGTTCTCGCTCAGGTTGGGAGCGGACTCGATCGAAGTCACACTTGGGTCCTTGCTCCCTTCATTTTGAGGGACCAAGTTGCAAATTCCAGGTATTTTTCTTCCTTTGTTAAAATTCTGCTAAGCTGAAGTCTTGCTCTTTCATATTGTTGTGGTTAAACACTGAATTTTCCTGGTTTTCCATTAACCTTTAATGGCTTATGTATATGCACATGTAGGCATGGAAATAGAGGGGAAAGTAGAGTGGCCAAGAAGTGAGACCTCAGTGCCAGTGGTGAAGGAAAGATTTATATTTTAGGACTTGTTCTTATTTTTCAGCCCCGAATCAATTCATCCCACCACACTTCTGTACAAGAGGTATGCTGACATTAATTAATATTGAAAATGAAATGTTTGTGACTGCGCAGAAGGTGCTGAGCTGGTCAATCAGGAAGCAGCAGAGCACGGGCAGGCACAGCTCAGCCCATCGGGGTCACTCGGGGGGACGGGGACCCCCTGCCAGGGGGAGGTGGCCTGGGCCTGGGGCTCTGCGGCCGCAGAACTGTGCCCGGGCGTCACGGCCGGCTTCAGCGTGAGTCTGGGGTGGCTTTGAGAGCTGGGGCCCGGTTTGGTTAGCACTCAGTGTCCTTGAACTTGGTAATTTTGTTCTGATTTACATTTCTAATCTACACTTTTGATATTTTAATTATTTTTTAAAGTGATTTTTTTATGTGACAGAAAACTCCAGTCTGTCCTGAAATCCAATGCCTGGTTCACACTTTTGATGTAGGAGTGGGACACGGACTGAGCTCAGCAGAGCCGCTGTGTGCTCTCAGGAATGAGCAGGAAACCTCTCCGAGCTGTCACGGGACAACGCGCTCTCTCCAGCCCTGCAGCTCCTGCGCTGGGGGTGCAACAGGCACGGGGGAGAAGCGGGGTGTGAGACATCTGCACTGCTTCCATGAGAATTCCTTATTCATCCCAGCAGCTTGTGGCTGGCCAGGTAACAGGGGGTATTCAGCTATTTAATAACCTATGGGCAACAAGTAGTTTTAAAAGACTCTCTCCCCAAATTTTAAGCTACACTGTCTGACTGAGGGTGGTGCTCACTGGTTCCAGCACTGTCAGCGACATCGTGGGGACTGACCACCAAATTCCTTGGTGTGACCCACAGCCAAGGATGGGGTCTCCTGTGGCCACCCCGTTGTGAAGCTGGGGACAGGGGCTGTGCAGCGGCCCGGGACGGGTGCCATCCCCCTTCTGCAGGTGAGCGCACACGAGTGGCAGGGTCCGGGTCACACATACGATACCAGATGCCTTTTTTGTCTTTGGTTGGTTTTTATTTATCAATAAAACAATACTACAAAACATGGGAAACGTCTGCATTAAATACAGATCTGCTGTTGGGTTGCCAGTTTTTAACCTGCTGTATTTACAGGGTTGTCCCCTACAGACCGTTCGACAGCAGAGGCGGGGGCAGCCCCAGCTCCTCGGCACGCTGCTCCCTCAACCGCAGGGAAAAGCTGAGCGAGAAGCGAGCGTCTGCTGCTCTCTGCTCTGGCGTGTGGCCATCCCGTCGCCTCAGCTCCCTGCCATGGATTTCATCTTTGCCCAGCCCGTGGTACAGCAGGGACATGGAGGGTGCACGGGTCTGCGTCCCAACCGCCGCGGTCCCACCCGAGCCCTGCCTGGGAGCGGAAGGGATTTTCCCTCTCCTCTGGACACCACCGAGCAAGCTGCTGAGCTCTTCCTCTGCTCTGCTTTTGGGGCACAGCGACAACTCATTCCCTCCTCCGTCAAGCCCACAAACACTTGCACGGACCCCGCCTGGACACGGCGTCTCACGGGGATGCCGTTGGAGCAGAGGTGTCCCCTCGAGAAGGTGCGGCAAGCGATGTGCTCAGCCCTTCCTGTCCTCGCACCGCCACTTACCTGCGTGGCCCGGGCGAGTCCAGCCGGGCCACTGCTCGCTCTGGTCACAGGCTACAACGACTGCAACTCAGCCAGCGAGAAAAAGCCACGTGCATACACGAATAGATACCTCTGTCTATAAGCTCCTTAAGTGATACAGTTGTAAGGCAGATTAACACTATTTTCTGATATCACCTGGTATCGAAGGGAATCTCTCCTGCTTGCCAGGCACATCATACAGTGCTGCACAGGGAAGGCAATTAAATCCTCAGTAATTACCACAGATATTCTAACCTGAACCTCTGTTGCTCTTTCACACCTGCCCCAACACAGAAAGAAGAGAAACCAGTACTCCGAAGTGCTGGAATAGCAAAATTCAGCTTCCTGCCCTAGAAAAGGCGTGGGGAGCTGCGGAGCTGAGCCCCTGCCCAGGACAGCCGTGTGCCCTGCACCACACCAGTGACTGAGGGGGCTTCCACGGTGTCCCCCTCCTTGGCCAACTGGAAGGGTGGAGAGAGGTGGAGAGGGGGACCCAACCTGGACAGGGGCAGGAGCTGGAGCCAGAGCCTGGGCTGAGTCATGTCCAACGCCTCCCAACATTTCTTTTCCCTCCCCACTGGTGGAATTTGTCCCCACCTCAGCAGTCAGGAAAGAAGAACAAGTAGGTTTTTTTTTGTTTTAACCTCCCCATGAGAGGGAATGAGGACAGTAACATGTTCCATAATAGTTCAGCTTTTCTTAGGATTCATTACTGGGGAGCTGGCCAGCGTGCCCCCGTGTCCTGCAGTCACGACACCCCCGTGACGAGGCGCGTTCGTAGAGCCCGGTTCCCCAGGACTGCCCCCAGCGCTGCCCCTGACACAATACAGCACCAGCACACGCCGCCCTGCCCTTCCCGCCCATCTCCCGGCTCCACACCAGGGCCGTTCCTTTGGGAGGAGCTCGCCGAGGGCTGCGATGGCCGCTCATGGGCCGCAGGGCCCCGCTGCTGGCTCGGCGGGCGCTGGCGTGCTCTCACCAGTGACAGCAGGCCCATCTGCTGGGATGGGAATCGCGTTATCACCCGGCTCGTGGCTCTCCCAGCGCCAGCCGTTTGCAGGCCTTGACTGCCGCTCGGCGAGCATCGCGCCTCGCCACCTGAGGAGATGTAACTTCCAGAAAGGCTTTGCTTTCCATCTGCTGGTGCAGACACCTCAGTGTCCCAGTCCCTGCGACGGGGGAGCTCTGCAAAAATGGCATCTTTCACCTTCTCCCAGGGAGGGGCCATGGGAATGGGCTTCCTCTGAAGAACAGCCAAGTACCACAGATTAAAAATAATAATAATGTAAAAATCACCCCAGGATACTCAGCCCCTCAAGTGAGCAATTTCCTGGTTTTCTGGCATTTTCAGAGCCAGCTTGCCTACAGCAAAGCTTCCCGGTTCCAGTTGCATTAGGCGTATGTGTGGCTGGCGGAGCACTGAGAGCTGGGACGCTCATAGCAGCGATGACAGTCGTGCCCCCGGAGAGCTGAGCAGAAGGGCAGGAGATGTGACAAAACACCTGGATTAGGAGTCTGCCATGCCAGGAGCAGTCCTGCTAGGGGAGAGGATTGCAAATGGCTTCCTCCCGCCCGCGCAGCCCTTCTCTCTCCCAGAGGAAGGTGAAGGCTCCCAGCCGGGCACCACAGGGCACCCGGGACCCGGGCTGGGTGGCGAGGGGACCAGCGGCGAGAGAGGCCACAGCCGGCTTCCTCTCCATGGCCGAAGAGACCCCCTGCCTCTCCCTCTGTCCTCCTCCTGCTGTGCCCTGCGTTGTCTCTGTCCCTGGCTCAGCCACCTCTCACCAAGCTGTCTTTAAAACACCGAGGATAAAAGAATTTCAAAACATTCTTGGAGACACTCGGGCAGGTAACCCCTGCTGGCACAACGGCCTCTGCAGAAGTTCTGCTGCTGGTGACCATGCTGGCAAACCACGGCTTTGGAGAATCTCTGTTCAAGACTGGGAGCCAGCAGCACCTCAGCCTGTGACCACTGCACTGTTACTATCAGCCCAACCCAGAAATAAATGATGGAAAAAAACCCCAAAAAACCCAAAACCAAACCACGTTCAAGGGAGAACAATCCCCAGCCCACAAGGAACTGGTTAACGTGAGCTGCTGCTAAATGATGGTGGGTGAGAAAGCATGTATGTACCAGCTCTATACGTGTGTGTGTGTGTGACAGCTGACCAACTCACTCATCCCTCTGTGCTCTCACAGGGTGCAGGCACCGACCTATCTGAACGGCAAGACACCATCAGCCGCCCCATGCCCCAACACGGAGAGCTGGCCTTTTCTCCGGCGTTCTGTATAACACCTCACCTGCCCACGGAAACCACCGGCGCGGGGCGGCTGGCTTCGTTTGTCATCCTCCTAAAGGAAAGGTCATCTCTTCCGCCAGCAGTGACGCCGGAGCAGAAGGCGAGAGCGACACGTCCGTTTACCGCCTCCCGGCCCTATAAATAGACATTTTTAGCAGTTGGACCGCAGCTACCTGGCAGCTGTCACCGCCTGAATGACTCCACACAGGCCACAGCTAGGACTTCTGTGGGTTTTTTCCAGCACGCCTCTTTCTTTCATGGTGTCATTTGTACCAGGGAAATACAGCAGGCTAAAAGCTACAAGGGTTTTTTTTACATACCACAGTAGAAACAGTTACCGAGTTATATTTGCCAGAGTCACAGTAGTTTATGCATATTTGCTATTCACAGACTGCAGAATATTGCCAACAACCTCACTGGTGGGGACCGACACACAGATACATGCATTCGTGTGAGACCATAATCAACGATGGCTATACTGCATTAAGCACATTCATTTGGTTAAACACCTTCCAGTAAAATTGATTCCTTTAAATTTGTAGTTAAAACTTTTTTTTTTTTCCACAATTACGCACAAAATAACCTGTAAACAATTTGACATTACACTTATGTACAAGTGAACCACGCTGGAAAGTCGAGAGGTAATTCAGTGGGTGCCACTTCATCTACGTCACTGTGCAACGGACGGACTCGGCCTCCGCGAAGCCACCGAGTGCGCGGATGAGCTCCGAGAACGTCACACCAGCAAGGCCCCGCGCAGACCGCAGAACCACCAACCCCCTCTGCAGCCCGTGTTGGCTGGGAAAACGCTGCGCCGGCAGCACTCGCCCCTCGTACGCGGGTACGTCACGTAAACCAAAACGCCCGGGCGGGAGCGCGTCCTGCCAACGCGGGGAAGGGGCCAGCCCCGCTCCCCGCCCCGCGCCCGCTCCGGGGGGCTGGGTGGCACGGCCGGAGGAGACGGGCAAAGGAAGGATGACCCCGCTGAAGTCCAACAATCCCCATTCAACCAGCTGGGCCCTGCCGTCCTTCTGCTTCACGTTGGTAAGTTGTCTGTTTAACTCTGAATTCTGCTTTTTTGTGTTTGCTTTACCATTGCTATAGTTTAAAATCTGCAATATCATACTTATAAACTGATCTTTAACTAAGTGATATTGATGCCAAGAAAAATAAAGAATGTCTTTTTATAATATAAATAATTTAAAAGTGCTTCTTTGTTCTTTTACTATTAATCTACAAAACCCCGCTGGGGCATAAACTATCCATAAGACTGGACAAGTATTTTGTACCATGATACACATGGGGCCTTATGCATAAAGTACTCTGAAAGTCAAGTCCACGTGCACTCCCGCAGTGATGGAAAGGGCTTCGGGCAGGGTCAGGAGCTGGAAAGTTTTCCTCAGCCTTTCTAGGGCCAGGAGAGCAGTGTGAGACACGGCTGGAGTCTCTCTTACGTGATGGTCGTTACCAGTGAAGACCAACCTTGTTTTCTGCTTCAGCCCACAGCTTTGTGACTAAAACTGACAAATGGACTCACAAAACTAGAACCAAAAACCCAAAACACGTCCCCCAGAATGCTGTGAAGCATCTACGCGGTGTGTGTGGATGATCTAGGAAAAAAAATTAGTTTGGTCCCCAGGGGTCTATCTATGTAAACTCACAGGTTCTCCCTTGTCTCCTCCAAGCTTTGAGTCCTGCTCAGGTCGGCCTCGAGGCGCCTGTGCAGGACAAAGCCCTTGGAAAACCGGCGTTCCTGACCATGACAGGCGTAAGCAGGCGCGGGTCGGCGAGGCCAGTGGGGACGCAGGTGGCTGTGCCGGAGCTGAGCCGAGCCCAGGCACCAGCCGCGCTCAGGGCCAGGACGGAGCTCGGACACCACGCGCACCCGGGGGCTGCAGGGGGGCCGTGTCACCCGCCCGCAAGGCACCATTCCACCGCAGTGGTGCAGGCGTACGCACGCACGCCGCGCTCCTGCAGCCCAGCGACCTGAGCAGAGCTGAGGAGAGGCTACTGCCCAGCCCACCGTAACCAGAGACTGGCTACGCAAGACCATCACCCATCCACCAGACCTCTGCCACACGCAGAGCGATGAGCACTGCGAGCAGTGGCAGCGATGTGAATATCACAGCTTAACGGCTCGCTCTCCTCCTCACGGGCACACAGGCCGTGGGTTTTGAGAAAAGGTGTTTTGGGAGAGGCTCAGTCCCGCTGAGGTCAATGCAGGCTTTCACATTAGAGCCAACAGAGCTTACGCTTTGTCTGTTACATGTGGGAAGCAGCTCAGAGCCCAGTTTGTTCCCCAGATATTTTAGAAAGAATAAAGACTCTGTTAACTGAGTTTCACTGTGTTTTGCTACCGATATGTGACCAAAAACGCCCTAGGCACAGTGAGCGGTGCTACATCCTGCGGACGTGGGAGAACAGCCCTGTCAAAAATGGTAAGCCTATGCCCTTCAACCCTGGGTGCAGGTATATATCCGGCTAGCTATATATATATATGTGTGTGTGTGTGTAGGTACTGGTATATACGTATATATGCATATGGACGTGTGCACGACGTTACCTGGGGAAGAGGTCTCCCAGAGTTAACACCCCACCCACACGCCTGGGCACCGCGCCGTCCTGGCCAGCAACCAGCACTGCTCCCCAGCAGGCTTGGCCAGCTCGCGAGCACTGAAGTTTAAGACCTTTATTTCTGCAGCACTGGAGAGTAACAACCACCTCCTCTAAAACTGAAGACATGAAGGCCACATAAATCAAGCCCACGTTTCATTTGGTCTCATTTTTCCACAGTTATTAATCATCACGCAGTCCTGTGCACCCTGAGCGTCGGTCTGGGAACACGCCCGCACAAACACACCTCCAGCCCGTTCCTCCGCTCTGCCGCGCGTATCCTATAGCCCCAACATGTGTGACATTAAAAAGAGACAGGGAATGGTCTGGACCGGTGGAAGGGACAAGGCTTCAGCCGCGGTCTGTTGGGGAGGCAGAGAGGTGATCCACCCTGCACCGCGACCCAGGCGGAAATCCCGAGGGAGAGCCCTGTCTGTTCCCCGGTTTGGTTTGCTTGGTGCCGGAGCCAGGGGATAAGGATGCAAGAGATGTTGAGCAGGAAAAGAAAAACCTTATAAGCAAACCAACAAATAAGAGGTGCCAAATCTGTGGATCTTGTGCTGAACGCTGATTTCCATGTGAAAATCCTTGCCTTTTGAGCAGGGAAGCGGAGGGCTGCACAACTGCCACGCCTGAGCTCACGTGTGAACAAACATCTTAAAACCTGAAGTGGTTCTAGAGCCCCACCCCAAAAAGTGCTGAGTTTTCTCCCTGAGCCCAGCATTTCCGAGGCCAGATCCCTCGTTTCACAATCCTGGCTCTGTGTTACCAACGCTGCACGCTCACTGTCAGAAACCGCACCCTTCTCACCTGCACAGCCTTGGCAGAGACAACGCCGCGCTGCCACGTCCCAGCCCTGCTCTCCACAGACGCAGACGTAGCGCTGGGAGGGTTCTCCCCTCCCTGCAGCCAGCCCATGCTTATGGATCACTCTGGACAATAATTACTTCCCTTTTTACTGGTAAAATCTGCATCCTCACCAGTAAACACCTGCACAACGTCTGCTGAGCGACGGGCATGAGCCCGCGGGCTCGCGCAGAGCTTACGGCTCTTCTGGCACAACAGCAGCGTCACAGCCAGGTGTGTGGGCGCGACGGAGCCCCGCAAGCACGGAGATAGCACCTCGCTGAACCTGCATGCTGATCAACAGAAATAACCTCTGCGTACCTGACACCACCTCCCACAGCAGTCTCTGGAACTTAAGAGGGGGGAAGCCCTGGAACCTGTAGGATGCTAAAGAACTCAGTGTTAGCAGCACTATCACTTCCCCTATTTTTCACATGTATATAAAACCTCCTTCTTCCCGTGCCTTTAGAAAATGAGTCATTTATCTCAAATGCCCTAGCTGGTTTGTTCCCAGCTCTGGCCAGAACAGCTTAGCTACAGCAATTCATTTTTCTATTGCCTCCTTGGGCTCGCCCAGGCTCAGCCCTGAGCCGAGCCCCCCGACGCTCACCTCTCCTGGCCCTGCACCTTTGACCGCTCGCTACCGCCCGGCTCTGGGCACTCTGCGGTCCTCGCTGGCGGCTCAGGCTTTCCCCGGCAACGACAGCCTGTCGGACCACACAGACCCGCTCCCCTTCCCCGAGCTCCCACGCCCCAGCCGGTGCCAGGACCAGCCTTTCCCAGGACCCCCGGCCAGCGCGCAGTGGGTAACACGGGCCACGCAGCATGGTTTGCTGGCCACTGGCTGCCAACGGGACCGACGCCGAGACGGGCGCCTGCGGGAGGGATATGGGTACTGTCTTCTGGGGTTTGCACGCTCTTTTGAAACGCACATGGCTGGAACAGGGCTGCTCTCGTCCTCTAGCACTCCCACCAGTCCAAGCACTGAACGTGGCTCGTTAGGCAGATAATTTCTTGTGTTTGCCTCTCTGCCGGCCAGGACCCAGCGCGGGCCTGCCTGCCCTGCCAGCTGGAGCCAAACGCTCCCAGCACACGTGCCTGGCAAGCCCACAGCAATCAGCCATCCTCAGCAGTACAGCCATGCCGCCTGCCACCGCATCCGGCTAGATTTCCTACAGCTTTCCAACTGGGATCATCAGGCATTTAACCCACCGGCACCGGAGAGCCTTGGAAAACACAAGAAGAGGAGTAGGGAGGACACAGAGGGAAGATCATCAAAACCAAACGGAATATTTTGCTGATGGCAACGAAGACCAACACGCTGCTCCCTGGTGCGCACTGAAATGCATTCCCGGGGTCTGAGAGAGGGGGGAGAGGCAGCGAGATGGGCTTTCTGCTGTTCAACCTCCAAGCCCTGGAACAGAACATCCACAGACTGCTAAAAAATTGCTCTTTTCTGAGAAAGTGCAGTTATAAGGAGAGAGCCAGAAAATCTGTAAGCGATATATATTGCTATATATATACATATATATATACACAGAGATATATATATACACACATATATATATGCACATATATATACACACATGCGTAAGGTAAACTGCCACGGCATAGCTCGGTTCTTCGAGCTGCGTACACCCCTCCAAACGAACACACGACGAGGAGAACGCAGAAGGCATGCAGCCCACAGACACCCCTGGCCGCTGCCCACGATCCCGCCGCCACCGGCAGCACCCGCACAAGAGCATCCGTCTCTGGCTGGCGGAACGGTTGTGCCCTTAAGGTATCAGCTTGTGTAAGACTCAGAGTTTACAAATAAAAGCATTTGTCATTGTGCTTCCAGGACTGGAAAAATATCGTTACCCTATGACTATAAATGTTAAGGTGAATAGGCAAATTAGGCAGTACTATAGAGATGGGTTGCTTGGGTTTTTTTTGGTGACCTAAGAAATAATTATTATTGGGAATTATTTTTGTATCACTTAGAACCTTGCCCTAACGGTAATAAGGTCGAGTGCTTTCCCCACCCTGAGCCTATAGGTGGTACTTCCGCAGCAGTTCGGATTGCCAGGGATGTTTCCTTTCTGGAAACCTGTCTGGGATTTTGATTTTGAGGAAATCCTGGATACATTTTTCCAGCTCCTCCTCAATGGAGAGCTTCTCCTTCACCGCTTTTTTCTTGCTTGAGTTGGACTCCCGGGAGCCAGAGGTGAGAGTCCGGAGCAGGTCGCTCTTCCTCCGGATCTCGGACTGCTGCAGCAGCTGCACCGGCCCCTTCTTGGCCGGCCGGTCCAGAGTCTGGATGTTGGGCTGGCGTGTGACGGGGCCGCAGATGACGGTCTCCTGGGGGGAGCTGGCCTCCGACTGGCTGTCGCAGCTCGACGTCGACAGCTCGTTGCACGACGTGCCGCTCTCTCCCTCCTTGTCGCCTTTGCCGTTCTTGCAGCAGCAGTCGCAGTGGGACGAGGACCACCGGGAGGGCTCACCTGCAAGAGGAACAGAGAGTGTCTCGGGGTTACCGGCAGCTCCGATGCCCCCACACCCAGAAACAGGCTGATCGCCCACTGCCGGGCTCGCTGCTGCCCGCCGGGACGCGTGGGAGCCGGGAGGGACACGGCCAGCCGGCCTGGCAGGAAGTGCCGAGATCCTCGGTGAGGAACAGTCACACGAGGATCCAGTCAGGTTATCAGCCAGAGCAAGCAACCATTGCTTTGGGAACCCAAATGCTTTTCAGGCTTCTAATGATTTGCTGCTACATCCACCCACCAACCCAATGCCAAACCCTGAGCAGATCCCACGGGGCTTTTTCTCCCGTAAGAGAAAATCCTGAGGAAGCCCACAGAAGTTTTGCCTGAGGAAAGACAGAAAAAAAAAGGAGGAGGACTTCAGATTTTGTCCTGCCCTTTCCATTCCTCCAAGCGTTACCTGTATGTGGGACTCCTTTGAAGCCAATAAACTCATAGATGTGAACAGAGGTTATGAGGCCAAGGTTAGCAGTTCAAAACAGACAACTTACACATTTTTGGCTGCCAAAGGCAGGCAGCGCCTGGCAGGCAGGACTGGCAAAGCCTGCTGCCCCTTCCCATCCCAGCTACTGCCTCCGCAAAACACAGAGGGTCCAACAGCTCCTCTTGGCACCGATCTTCCCTGGGTTTGCGATTAATAACAGCAAGGCTGGACCGGAGGGGACAGAGCTCGTCCACGTAGGAAGGGTCTGCCGGGCTGGCGCGCGAGGAAGCCAGGCTGCACCCGAGGTGGCCGTGGGGACCGACAGGTCTCACCCAGGAACGCCGGGCTGCTTGCATCCCATCAAACACCCAAGGCACAGCAGCCTGGGAGTCAGCATCCCTGCACCACACCCCCACGGGGGGCCCTGGAAATCACACGCTTCCCCGCAGCGTGAAACACAACAAAACGAGATGCTCTGCGTGTCTAAACAAAACAGTCAGACAGTACTGCTCCCACTGCGCAGAAAAACGTTCATTATTATTCTAGCCTGTCATCATCACGGTCTTTATACTTTCATTCAATTAAATATGACTGTTTTTTCTTTCCAAAGTAACACATCAGGCAGTATTCAGTGACCATTCTTCTTCCGTCAATAAACATCTCCCACAACACAAAGGACACGCACAGCCCGTTATAAAAACCAGAACTGGGTACGGGAAGGTGCCTGGCTTCCCCCATCTCCGGGGAAGAGCGTCTGGGGAATGGTCTTTTCCATTATGGAGAGCTGTAGCACCCCTAATTTCTCCAGGCATCTTTTCTCCCCTGAGGCTCGAGAGCACAGCCAGCTTTGGCCCTAAGACGGGGCAGGCAGAGCCGCTAGCCCCCAGCCCGCCGGGCGTCCCACCCCCACGCCCCCCTGCCCGCCCAGGCCCTGTGGACAACTCCCCTCACCTCAGAGGCAGCCCGCCTGCTGCAGGCTTTTGGGAAACACGTTTGCATAACTCATGGGTGATGGGAACCCCCGAATTGTACTGAATTTATTTCCTGATTCATGTGGCGCATGGCTTGATCTGTTCTTTTTCCGCTGGAGACCTGCCCAAACGCAGCAATCCATGACAAAGGGGAAGAGCTGGCATTGGGAACAACTGTTCCCTGACCAAAGCACTGCAATAATCACGGATTTAAATGTCATTTGGAAGCCTCCATCTTCCCACTAGAATGTAATTATTTCTGTCGCACACAGATTGGTACCGTTATCCAGATTTGGAAAAGCATGGCTTAGCTTTGCAACTCTGGACCAGCAACCCAGCCCCTGCTCTCGCCCACGGAAGGACGTGGGGTCCCACAGCCAGACCTGCACCCCGGCGCCTGTGGCACGTCTCTCGGGGAATAGGGCGGTGGGAGCTGCGGCGCTGGCCTGGCGGGTTGGCAGCAGCAATGGGCAACGCGTGGCACGGCCATCGTAGTCGTGCTGGTCGCTCCTGGGTGGCTGCGGGGAGGGTGGCGGGGGGGTGAGGCTGATGGGGAAAAAAAAAACCAAAAACCCCATTGCTGCCAATTTCGAACCCCCAAGCTTTGGGAGCAGACCCTGGAGGAAGGGGGTCTGCAAGCTCATGTCAGCAAAATTTTTAAAAGCTGCACCGCTGGTGGTCACCGCCCTGCTCTCCCATTTCTCTGTCTTTTTCACAACCATGAACACAATGCACATAATTTACAAAAACGGTGGAAACCCCAAAGTCAGGAAGCCCCTTCTCATCTCTTCCTTCCTCTGCCTTGTCAACCGTGAAGGAGCCTTTCAATCTCTGAGCTGTGCAGCTGAACTTAATTTATAGACTTGCTTCAAGACCCATGCTGCATCTTGTCTGGAAAAAGTCAATAATGGCTAAATTGAAATATTTTTCAGCCACTTGCTTGGCTTTGACGAAGGCATTACGTACTGAGCCTTTGTAAACCCCTGACCACATGTGCTTCTGAGAAACAGAAGTGATCTGCAGCTTCTCGTTGCAGCTGCCGTTACAGCTCGGCGGGGGTTCTGCGCTGCAGCTACCGCCTGCTCCCTGTGAGGGGCTGCTCCGGAGCCCCTGCCCTCCCCGGACGCGGTGCACAGCGCGCCTTATTCCAGCGCCCAACGCTCAGCGCTTGCACGGCAAAAACTCATGGGGTGGAAGGGCAGCGGCGCAGGCACTTCTGGCCGGCCCTGCGGAGATGCTGGGAGCGGGGAGCCTCCCGGGCGGCTCCTGGTTGGCATGCCAGAGGGGCCGGATCCTGCTCGGGGGGGGCTGCATGGGCAGGGGCACCCACCAGCTGCCATCAGGCACACCTACAGTCCAGACGTCATTAGCACAAAACAAGCCTTTTATAAATTAATTAAGACCTAATAGATGCTAATTTCACTTATTCACCAACACAGGCATGCCGCGGGGCAGAAATTTGTCCATTCATGAGGCAGAACAGCAAAACCCGGTGAGATCGGTGCTGGAAGCAGCCGCAGGGCTTGGAGAGGTCCCGGGGCAGAGACCCCCCGCCGGCCACGGCGCTCGGGGAGCTGGAAGCGGGGCTCCGCGGGAGCGCTGGGGTCCAGGGCGGGTGCTGTGGGCACACAGGGCGTCTCTGCGGCGGGCGCGGGCTGACATCTCCCACAGCCCCGGGGAAGGGCGCCCGCCCGGCTGAGCAGCTGCCGCAGCGCAGGGAGGGCGAAAACCAGCGTCCTGAACCTCTGCTCTGCTCCGCAGGAAAGGAAGGGGGAAGAGGTGGACTGATTTCTTTTTGATAAACATGTTTTGGGCACCTGTAAATGGCGGGGAAGCGGCCTCCTGCCACCCCGGCCCTTGCTGGCCGCAGCCCAGCGTCACGTAGCAGACCCCAGGGGCGCGTGGGCATCGCCGGGCGCGTGCTCTCGCTTTCAGCTACAAACCGAGCTTCAGCTTCACGCTGAAAAGACCTCAACGTAATCACTACGAGAACAACACTCTAGGCTAGCAAGGGCAGTAGAGTAGGAAAATCTAAAGAGAGAGGGAAAGCTATGGAGAAAATTGAATTGCCCTTTAGCATTTAATGAAGTAGAGGGAAAAAAATAATTCATTAGGCTATCTTCAGATACCAGGGGAAGAAAGAAAAGAAAGGTTCCAGCATTAAGCAATAATACATGAAAAATACATCTGTGCCGGCCAGGATCAGAGTAATTACCATGCTAGGAAGTTGGCTCCGTTAGTTAAACCGGTTCTGAAAATTATCTGATCTCGTGTCACGCAAGCTGAGCTCCGCTTTGCTGCAGGTGCACGATGAGAAACGCGGGCACGGCTGGCTGATCTCCCGCTTTGCAAACTCCCGTTGCCTGATCTTGACTCCGTCAGCCTCCAGCTGCAAGAGGCTCTGCTCCCCCCGCGCCTTGACAACCCGCTCGACGCCGGCCGGGCGAACGGCTCTGCCGCCACGGGACGAGCCAGAGGGTGCCAGGGCCTTCGGGGGCAGACTGACCAAAACATACCTAAAAGCCAAAATCTAAAGCCAGCTGTCAGCCACGGGAATCCGCCAACGGCGTGAGCTCGGCGAAGGACGCGCTCCTGCTGCCCGCAGAAAATACAACACCGAAACTCCAGCAAGGAAAGGAAGTCGGGGATCCTAGACACTCCGTGCAAGATCTAATTTTATCAGTTTAAGTAACTAAATCACTGTCTGTATGACATCAATTAGTTGATATCAAAGCAAGGGAAAACGATGGGTCAGTCTGATGGAGAGATGCAGGCCAGCCTTGGGAGTTACGGATAACTGCACGCGCGGTAGCAACGCAGCTGTTCACAGTAGCGGTTAGCAAGGAAAGAGCCGGTGGGGAACGGGGCAGGTGGGTACCAGGCTTCCGAGCCGCGCTGCCGCCAGCGTGGCAAGCTCGGTCCCCAGCTGTTCACGGGTGAGGAGCTGAGCTGCGTTCGCGGGTCAGCCAGGTCGCTCGCTGCATGGCCAGGTCACTTGGCAGAGGGACACAAAAGAGCCCAGGATTTAGAGCAAACAACTCACTGCTGTTTGCCTCAGACTGTTGGGTTGGGTTTTTTTTCCCTACCGATGTTAAACCAAAATACTTCAGCCACCCCCTGCCAAAGGAAAATAACACGTTGTTTGGCCATTTTTGAAAGAGTCACTTTTAAAAGATGTTTTGGAGCATGGAAAGGGACGGGAGGCAAAGGGCTGTTGGTTCAGGGCTGTGTCACATGTCACCTCCACGAAAACCCCTCCGTATCCGGGTGTAACCAGAAGCTGCTGACCAATCTCAAGTCCATGGTAAAGTCATTCTGTCTCACCTCGTAACAAAACGAGCAGGGCGGTGCACTGTGCACTTCCCACCCTCCACACGCACGTTACACGTTATTTTGCTGGATACAACAGGTTTTCAACAGCAGGAACTGCGCGGGGTCAAGGCGAGCAGCGGCAAAAGCAGCGCTCAAACCACGAGCCCTCCCGGTGAGCTCAGCCGGGGCGGGAGCGGGATCAGGATCGGCCACGGGTTTAAGCTCGGGACCACGTCTGTGTCTCTGGGCTGGGAGCACGCTCTTCCATAGCTGGGTGTGTTCTGGGGCCACCACGCATAAAAGGAAACCAGTACAGCACTACTGAAAAACAAGGATTGATAGTAACTAAAAGCAGTGGCTTCAAACTGAACTGACATCAATTAAAAAAAATAAGAACTATCACAGCATTAAAAAGACTGAAGGCAAGTCGCTCATCCCCCTGCCTGGATGCCAGTGGTGCTCTTCAAGTGTTTTTTCCAGCATTTCCCAGATCACTTGTAAAGGACATTTCACCCAACTATTTACTTCTTGGAATGTGAGAGAAGTCATAGACTCCTAGGATCTTAAGGTTGGCAGAGACCTCCAAGATCATCAAGTCCAACCATCAACCTAACACCACCACGTCCACTAAAACATGTCCCAGAGTGCCACGTCTATGCATTTTTTGAACACCTCCAGGCATGGTGACTCCACCACTGCCCTGGGCAGCCTGTTCCAGTGCCTGACCACTCTTTCAGTAAAGAACCATTTCCTGATATCCAGCCTAAACCTCCCCTGTGGCAACTTGAGGCCGTTTCCTCTTGTCCCAAGTCGGTGACTTTCAGCCTGGAGTCCCCATGCTAACGCCCTCACAAGGCTGCTGCGGCTGTGCCTGGTGGGGCTGGGCCATCCCAGCAGGACATCCTTCCACCGCGATGGAAAGCGCACTCACAAGCACAGGAGAGGCTGCACAGCCCCCAGGGACGAACCGCGCTCCCTCCCGCTCCGTACCAGGACTGCTCTGCTTCGCTAACGGCGCTGCTGCAGGAGCATCTCTGAATTAGAGACCAGTTCACCAGTTCTCTTCCTAAATCCCACATCAAAAGCAGACCCATACATTGCTAGAAGGCCAGGAGAGACATCAACCCTACACCTGGGCCACTCCCTTGCACTGCACATCAGAAGCCTTTTTACTACAGGAAAACCGCTGCCAGGGTGCATTTGTTCTTTTGGGCGCCACTTTGCCCTGCAATGAACATTTTTGCTGGAGTCCCTGAAATAATTTAGGTGCCGTAGGTGGGAGATTTCATCGAGTTTGGGTCCATGTCAGCAGAGAGCCCGTGCTCACCACGTGAAGCCACCAGCTTTTGGTGTGCAGGGGACGCGCCTCTCGCGGGCTTGCAGGGATTGACACAGTTCCCAGCGGTGCAAACCTGCCCGGCTGCATCGCTGCACAGGGCCAGGTCTCCTCATTCGGTTTTGGGTGCTGTCAGGGTGGCAGACAGCTGATAGGAAAAAAAAAAATATTTACCTCTGCATTTTGCAGCAAGAGGAAGGCATCTGCAGCGGCATCACCCACGCAGGACCCGCAGCGGCGCAAGGACGGGTGCTGAGCCCCGAGACCGGCCACCATGGCAGTGGGAAACCGAGTAGCGTGCGGATCTAGCCACAGAATTCATTAATTAACATCTAAATGCTTCGAGATTCTTGGATAAAAGGGGCTAATTAATTCTGGCCTGGCTTTCCTGCTTTTCTCCCTGATCTCAGCACATTTCTCTCCCAGTGCCCTAATTATAATAATTATTATTAGGAGCTTCTGAAGAAGCAGTAAAGCTTCTGATGTATAATTGACACACAAACCATCAGCCATCCAGCTTCTCTCTGCTCCTCTCCCTCTCTCACAGCAAACCCCACAAGCGGGGAAGGGGCGCCGAGGGCTCGCTCCGCTGCATTCTTTGCGTTAACTGCCGTCCATAAGGAATGGCCAGCCGCCACTGGTTCACACGTACCTGCGTCCGCTCCCGGGCCTGCCACCAGTTTCAGCCTCTCCCTGTCCCAGGGATCACTCCAGGTTTAATCCTCTAACGAACTATCCAGCTGGGGAGAAACCCTCACCCCTGCTCCTGGGGCCCCCCAAAAGCGCAGGGGAGCGTACCCGAATGTGGGAGGCCTCTGGCAGGTCCCAGGGGAGAGGGACGAATGTTTCCTAGGCATTTTTAACTGAGGAACGCTGTTGTCTTGAAACTGAGTTATTCTAAAAGAGCATGGTGATTGCGACGACATCTGCACTGGGAAATGCCACCCCGGGCCAGCTCCCCACCGCCTCCATCCCACAGGTCCCATCACCTCAGCGCCCTCACCTCCATGCTCACCTTTGCTTCCAACCTTGTGAAGCAACTATCCTCCTTTCACCACCCAAAAAATGAAGTGTTGAAGCTTTTAAAAACATCACACATTATTCATGTGGTAAATAAAATATTGATTGCCTCTAGGTGTGAAGATAAGGTGATGTTGGCAAAGTGACAATTTGATTTAGGTCACTCATTCACGCACGCACCTCAAACGGGTTTTGCATCCATGCATGAATTAAAGGTGTGTGATTGATGAGAGACCAAGGTCTAATTGGTGTTTTAATAAATACATTCTGACTTAGTAATCGAGCTAGATTTCTCAGCAGAAAATGCCCCTGTCTAAATAAAATTACCAAGGTAAAGCTGAGGAACAATGACAAATGCCACACCAGTAATTGCCTCTGGGATCAGAGCTGGCAGCAGGACGGCCATGTGGTGGATTTATTTGCATTTGGGATCAAGTATCTCAGTAAAATTTCAGCAAGCAAACAAAACCAGGGAAGGACTTGACAGCAGTGTTATTGGTTTGAACTCTCCCGTATGCTCAAAGAGAGCAGTGAGGCGGGAGGCAGGGAATGGGAGGCAGGGAACGGGAGGCAGGGAACGGGAGGCAGGGAGGCAAGGGCTGCAGCCAGGCCCAGTTGGTAAGCCAATGCATTTTTTCCAGGACTTGAGCTGCTCTCCACAGACACCTGGTTCCTTCCTAGTCCATTCTACTCTTTTAAACTCTCCGTTTTAAAGGTTTTCCATTTAAACTTTCTGAACTTGCCAACCCGGTGTAAAAAGCGGAAGCGTTGGCCCACGGGCTCTGTCTAGGATTCGTGCGAGAGCATTCAGCCAGCCCCTAGCCAGCACATCCGCTTTTACCAGGAGTCTCCCAGTACTTTGACTTTTTTGTCAGCATTCCTGTGATCTTTTCCAGAACCCTCAATTCTGGAAATGAATTTCTGTAAGAGTATCAAGCTTGTTTGAAAATAAAAAGTTCTCCAAATGGTGCAGAAAATATGAGACCTGGTGTCAAAATACCAGAAGGCACATTAAATGAGCCAAAATATTTATATCCAGATCTTTCTCAAAGTAACACGTGGTGTCGTTAAAATTCTGAGTGGAAAGAGAAGCACAAAGCGTGAGCGGCAGTACGGTAAGAAACAGAAAGCACTTAGAGAAACTGGTCAGCCATGGTCACCAACGTTGTCAGACCGATTCTGAAAGTTGTGATGTACCCATGTCACAGCCTCCTCTCCTAGCACTTTGTAACAAAAGCATTTTTATCAGAGGAAAACTCCTTCAGTGGTCAATTGATTTTTTCTTGGGCGTTGCTTTGCTGTGCAGTAAATATTTGTTACCCTACCTGGACTCCCCCGGGCTGGCCGTACCCAGGCTGCTCAGCATTGTCCAAAGCAGCACACGGGTCCTGGGAGGAGGACATGGCTCCAGCGGCTCCCGTCTGCACACGCAGACAGTGCCAGCAGCCGCCCTGGACACGGGACCTGGCCTTACTGGTGCATCAGCATCCTTACTGGTGCATCAGCATCCTTCCCGGGGGACGCAGCAGCCACACCACTCTGCACCCTCTGATCAGCAAAACGCGCGGTGAAGCCCCAGCCCAGAGACAGACTCCACGCAGTCACCTTGGCAGGCTGACACAGCCCCGCAGCTTTGACGCTGCCCTTGAGTTATTCCCTCGTTCAGGAAAACTCTGTTCTGTCTCCTACCATGAAGATGTGTGGTGATACCTCAGCAAGTGTCTCCATTGTTAATTCAGGTCATATGCCAACTTTTAATTGTTTCTGGTTATGGTCTCTCGAAATCAATCCTTTTTTTAAGCCTCTATCAGCCGAACCATAGCTGTCTGCTAACCAAACCCTCCTCTGATAGCACTGTGGAGATCATTCAGCTCGCACAACCCAGATTCACCTGCCTTTCCATCTTTTCGTTCTCATGCACTCAGTGAAGCCTTTGGCCAGACCCAGCCAAAGCACAGCTGAGCAACGCTCTTCCAGTCCTCGCCTGTATTTTTCACTGGCAGTTGAGCAAGAGTTTGGCCAGGAGAAGACAAGTGAAACAAATAGCCTGGTTTGTAGAAAGAGCTGAAAGAGGTCTGACTGTTCACCACTTCCAATACAAGAAGAAGTAATTAAAGGGATAATTCAGTGCTGCTGCCCTCCTTGCTTTGTACTCCCCTTCCCAAATACAGTGAATAGAAACAATAGTTGGCCATCAGGACTGTGCCATTTAAGTGTATCTTCCTCTGGGAAAATTACACCAATATAGAAAAACTGACGCAGTAGTCGTCTTCTGCCAACAGTGTTTGCTCTTTCTGTCCTTCTGTCAAACACCTCTAGCTCATTTAAGTGTGATGCACAGAGAATTGATAGCTGCCAGCACCAGCATCTTCCTCTTTCTTCAAGTCCAGCCTTGCCCCCTTGAATTTAAGGCTTTGCTGTATCTCGTTTGATTATTATTGCTCTGTCAATACCTTATCACAATACAGTCTTTTCGTTTACCTTCTGTTACTTTACATTTATGCTCAAGACTTGAAAGTGAAGTTTGATTGAACGCAGGCAGCCTGGGTTGAAGAGCAAGGGCTTTCCTTGTCTTCTCTGAACAATCCCCTGGCATTAATGACGGCGCGAGCTGGGACCCGCACCCCCCTCCTGTTAGCAAAACGTGAAACCCCCTGGTAGGGCCTTAACTCGACCAGCCAGAAACCAGGGGACCAATGCCAGCAGGTCGTGGGTTAAACCCCCACAGTTGTTTTGCACTGAGGTGTTCTGATGTTTATGAAGAAAGAAATCCCAATCACTCATTAACTAAAACACAGGTAAAAACAAATTAGTCTGAATAATCAGAAAACACATCCCCTCCCAGTGCCCTAATTTTAGAATTACTCGCATGAGCACTACTGCAGACTCCTCACCACCTACAGCAGAAGAATTCAGGATTAGATGAGTGCCAACAAAGCACTACCACCTCAACGCGCAGCCCGGCAGTTTCCCCAGCGCCGCTCGGCCGGCCCCGGCACCGCGCCGGGGCAGGAGCCCACCCCGACGCCTTGGACCCACCACTGCACACAGCGTCGATCTACTATGAAACATCTTGAGAGAGAGAGATATGTTTGCATACGTGCGTCCAAACCACAATTTACATTCAAACTTGAGCTCTGTTTTGGACACCTTTTTAATTAGCAAAGCCAAATTATGTATTACTCCTGCTTCTTGAAGATATATATGATAAATTGCTGACAGCTGGTGATGGTAATACGGGAGCCACAATTTTGAATTTTTGAAAATTAGAACACATGAACTGAAAAATGCTCTGGAGATAAGAAGACATCATGCCAGCCTATGTTGTTCCAATTAATTGCAATCAATCGCTAATTGAGAGCTATTTTAAGACTTGTCATTACTCTGAACATAATGTAGAGTAATTTGTGTGTTCCCCTTTACCCCTACCACAAATGACATCGCTGCAAAGAAATCTCAGGAAACAGAGTAGAAGAGGGGAACAGGAGCCTGATTCCCGATTTCCCTCTGCCTCTTCAGCAGGTACAACAAAACCCGGAGCTGCAGATTTAAAAACCATGAGAGGCAAGGACTGAGACAAGGAATCGCAGCCACTTGTTGGGGCTCCACCTCCACAACTTCCCAAAACGGCAGCTCCGATACTGCTGAGTGAATCCATTTGCTCGCTCCGTGGACTGCCGGGCAGCACCGACGTCTCGTTTGCTGACACGAAGGTCTTCAAAGGACATCGCACCTCCAATCCCGGCCACACAGGGAGACAGCAGACAAGGCAGAAGGCAAAGCGGAGCCCTTTTTTTCTAGTATAGCATGGGAAAGGGTTGTCCAAAGAGGTGTCACAGACTCTGGAGAGGAACTGGAAAACTGATTTTAGAGGCAGAAAAAAAGGAAAGCTTAAATTATGCCTGAATTCACAGGTTTGCAATGGATCGACGGCTTACCAATGGCAGTGGGAGAGACACACCTGCAAGGGCACAACACTCCGGGGCTGAAATCCGGAGCTCCCAGCAGCCCTGTCTGAGCCACCGCCCAAATCTACACTCACGCTTCCGCCGGATTTTTTCACAAACACGTGCAAATACTCCCGGGGAAAGGAAGCGCCGTTGGAATTGGTTTACTGGGCAGCACAGCAGTGCGGTTTGTGTCTTTAGCTTGACTGGCTTTACAACAAATCCCCCAAATCCCAACAGAGTCATTTTAACATAAAAATCAAATGACCCAAATACCCGTAGAGCGTTCAGCACCAGGCTGGATGCTTCCTGCAGAGCCTGGCGGAGCAGGGACATCCAGCAGGGATCTGACTCTCGGAGGCAAGCGGCACCGACGAGTGCTGGCGCGCTCCAAGACCGCGAGGCCGTCATTCAGCATCTCCACTCAGCCACGCACCAGCTTGACAAGCTATTTCACGATGTCAAGTAGAAAAATCCCCAGGCAAAGAGATAACTAATTCTTAAACGCGGAGTTTCTGCTAACAGCGCTGCTTTCAGCCGGTAAGGTATTGCTTTGAGTCAATCTACAGCTCTGCTGTCTTCTCATTGCATTTTATTTTGCCTATAGTTGGAGCAAACCCAGCTCTCCTTGTAAAAGACCAAAGTTAATTTTTTTTCACCTGATTACGTACTCACATACTCTCTTCCCTTTCATTTTCCACCTGCTCCTCATGTATTTATGTATACTATACATATACATGTCCCTGGGGCCTGCCGGTGCCTGCTGTGGACAATTCCGCTGGCCCTGCCATCTCCCGGGAGAGCCACACATCGTCCCAGCGAGCCAGCTCCCGGCCCAAGGAGGGGGCTCCGGGGCTGCCCCCTTCCCTGGCTCACCCGGCCCGCGTGCCAGCAAAACTCAGTGCCCGCGTTGGATGCCGAGGCAGGAGAGGGAGGAAGGCAGCTCCTCCACGCCTGCTCCCGCCGGTGTGGCCGAAGCTGTGTCTCAGCACCACCGAACATCACCCACCCGGGCACGAGACGGCTGCTCAGCCCCGCGCCGCCCGGTCCCAGTGCCCACCAGCGCGGAACACTGCGCCGAGGCAAACACTGCGCCTACCCAGAAAATCAAAGCGAGGGGCGGCTAGATTAGGCCGCAGCCCTGCGGGGCTGTTGGTTGTGAATTATCTGGAGCGTGGCAAAGGCAGCTGCTGCCAGGACAGAGGAGGGCAGGCACAAACCCACGGCCAGCGGCACGGACGGTGCTGGAGCTGTGCATCAGGGCCGCCGCATTTCTGAATATCAGATATTCCTCTCCACAGGGGCAGATGCCTATTTTTTATGAGCTATTTAAGACACTCTCTCTGGAAGTTTTCATTTTTTTCCTGTCTGAACCTCATAAAATAGCCTTCTGCTCTATAGAGATAAATTTCCTTTATGTGAGAGAAAGACTCCCAGCCACAGCGGGCTCTGCCTTAAATCCCGGCTCTTGCTGTTCAGCATTGCTGTGGCTGAGCTCGGTTTATTTTCCAGCCTCTAAGTGGTGAATTGAACTTTAAGAAATGAATGGTTCGGTTTATCAGTTTTAGCATCTAGACCAAAGCACTTTTGCATCAAATAAATGGATGCAGTGGGAGACCCTCCAGATAGTGCTTTAAAAAACCCAGCACTTTATTCCAAACATTTTTAGCACCAGCTTCAAGACCAATTAAGTTACCCACGCCTGGGCAATCCTGAGCGCTCCGAGATCAGCAGCTCTTCTCTTCCGCGAGGCAGAAGGCCTCGAGGGGGACGAGGGGGTGCTGAGCCCAGCAGGGACAGCGAGGCGGCAGCAGGGCTCCTCTCCCGGCGCGAGGCAGGTCTGTAGGTGGGTCACGCCAAAGCTCTCCCGCACACAGCCTTCGCGTGAGCGGCACACCCAACTACTTCTATTTCCGCAGTGCATGAAAAATAAATGCAGAAGCCAACCAACGCCTCATCTGCCCCATCACGTCTGACTCCAAGGAAGGCGCCGTGCAGAAGGGACGCAGCCTCCAGCCCAATCATTCCAGAACATGAATCAGTCACATCTGAGATCCTGCTCCGTAGGAGTACATCCAAGCGAAATCTGGAGGGAGTGACATTTAGAGATGGAAAACAAAACAGCGCCCATGCCGCGGGGACGGAGGGGATGCACTGGAACACCACGAACCAGAGAAATCTCTTACTGGGAAGCAAGGGGGGGATGGTGCAAAGAGGAGCAGGCGGGGACACAGCATCCTCTGCTGTCCACAGCCCCGGAGCCACCTGACAAATCCCGAGGCCATGACACCACTTGGAACTAAACACCGGCATGTCCTGGGCAGAGGTTTGTCTCTGATGTGTCCAGAGGATAATTTTTTTTTTTTTTTGAGGTGGGCACACTGGGTTGGATCAGTCTGGGGAAACTAAACTGGTTTTGGTTGACTAATACACAGCTATGCCCTGCATTTATAGAAGAAGAAAATACCTTTTTTTTTCCCTGCTGAATCTAAGATTATTAGACGTTCTCTTCCACATCTTTCTACAGGAGGATGCAAAAAGTCCTTAGAGATTCCTGTTAAACTCTGGAGGGTTTTAGTGTCATTTACAGAGACTCTACTGGTATCAGCGTTATTAAATTCCATACAACTTCTCCATAAGAATGCAGAAAATTTCAGCAAGTCTAGTACCTCTGTGGATGAAAAAAATATTCTCAGGGAATCTGAGAGCATTACAGATGTATTCAAAATAATAATAACAGAAAGATTTCTCTACAAGCTGAAATGTGTCAAACATGGAAAAATTGGACTAACTGTCCTCTGACCTAGAAGAAACGTTGAAAATTTAAGTTAGCTCTCAGCTATGTGAAGACCTGATCCTAATCCCTCTGGAAATAATGTGAGCATTGCTACTGCCTGAAAAAGACTTCAAAAGAGCACAGCAGCCGCAGCTGCAGCACTCTGGTGTGCTTCTCTGCTCTGCCTGAGAGACGCTTCGCTTCTGGAGAATCACCACGTAGCACAGCCATCCGAAAGCTAATAAGGCAGACTGTGAAGGCAGGCTGAGTCTGAAGAAATCTTCAGAGGAAAATATATATATGCACAGAGTTAATTTCAGGATTGGCACGTCAGGGTTCCTAGGCCGGGGTAGGAATTACTCCCCAGCGCAGCACCAACAGGCGGGATGCAGCAGGAGCGGTTATGCGTGGCAGCAAGCCGCGGTGGCTGCGGGGTGACCGGTCCCTTTGCACATCGCCCACCGATGCCACAGGGGAGACCCTCGTCTGCAGGAAACGAGACACACGGGATACACGGCCGTCAGGCTCGCACCGCCGCATCAAGGGACGGCAGAGAGGTTTCAGAGAAGCCCTGGGAGAGCAGCATCTGCTCGAGGTGGTGGAGCCCAGGAGGAACTGAACATACAACGTCTGTTTTCCTCATTCTAGTCTTTGTTTCAGGTTTGATCAGGAGTGCTTGTAATGCATTCCAGTGCTTCCAGCACGTACCAAAACCAGCAATTGCAGACCTTTTCTGTACAGTCCATGAAAAACAGCTCCTGGGGCAGTGGAAGCCAAGGCAGACCCAGTCCAGCCCAGTTGGTCTTGGGTCTGAGCAGGGACCCAGACTGGTTCTGCTCACCTTCATGCTGAGGGGTCACGACTCAGGGAGGAGAAATGGGATCAGCTGCAGAACTCTGGGAAACCTTACCACAACAGGAGGAACAGCTGTAAGTTCTGCAGGTGCTCAGACCCACGCTGCTTCTGGCACGTAATGAGATGTGGGTTTTCTCCTTCACCATTGGTTTCCAACTGGCTTCTCCTTGTAATTTTTTCCACAAAAAATAAAAAGGAATTTACTGAACTAGATCTGAAATCCTACAAAACTCTCAAAAATATATATATTTCTTTCCTCAGCTGGTATTTTTTGCCTCCGACTCCAGTTCCTCATCTGCTGCCGTGGGAGAAGATCCTGCGCCACAGCTGTGGGGTGGGTGATGAACCAGTGCTCCCAGTGGGACCCTCATGCGGGTGAGGACAGATCCCGGCTGAGGGGTTGCCATGCCCACGTACACAAAGGCTTAGTGAGATATGACAACGCCTGTAACTGCCTAGATGAAGCGATGAACGGGCAACACCACGGCTGCAGCAGACACCAGATCTGCCTCCCGGCTGCCGCAAGCTATTTCAGTGGAACTCCAGTAAACACCTTGCAATGTTTTCTAAACATTTTACATTGCAGGAAAACATACTTTCCCACGTGTGCCTGAAAGATTCAGACTAAAACAGGAACATTATGGGTGTTTTTACATCTTTTTTTACATATTTACTTCTGGCACCGTGAAATCACTTCACCTGCTGTTTGTGCCTGGAAATGCCGTTCACTGACTCACGCAGGGCGCTTCTGGGTTTTCGCTGTGGGTGCAATAGCATTTGTTTGCCAAGCAGGCTGGGAAAACATGCCACTGGGAGTTTCACGTGCAGCTTGTGACACCAAAACAAAGCACACCTACAGAACTCCACCTTGCATAACGCTGTTCAGCCGCCGCCGTTGGGTTCAGGCAGGAGTAGTTCAGCAAATACAGTGATGAAGACACCAATTTTTGTACTCTTCTGCGCGGTCCCTTTGGAAGTGATCTGTGCTTGTGTGCTGCTGTGGGGTGTGCAGAGGGGAAGGGGCACCCTGGCCCAGCCGGGGCTGAGGAACCCCCTGCACACAGCGCCAGCACCACCAAAGGGGAAGGGGCAGCGCCTGGCACCGAGGAACACTCAGGATTTTCATTCTTAGGTATAAGAGACCTGCACTGGCCTGTGACCAAGCTGGGACTTCACCAAATGTTCCTTTTCCCCCCACATTTCCACTCCCATCAATCCCAGGCCAGCGCAGGGGTTTATTTGAACGCTGCACGGGGGCGTGTTGCCTCAGCCGCACGCACAGCCCGCGGACGCGGCCCCTCGGGACAGTGGGCACCCCTGCCGCGCGGGCGGGCGGCAGCCTGGGGACCTCAGCACGGCCGGGTTTGTTCCGATGTGGTTCGCATTTTTCAGATGGAAAAGGAGCACAGGCCGGAGGGCAAACAGAGCCTACGGGCACCGCCTGCAAAGGCGGTCTCCCACAGAAAATCAAAATGCAGAGTAATTACAAGAGGTGCTTTCACAGGTGGCATCTAGCCACGTCCAAGGAACAAGACCACCTTGAGAAGGCCTTTCTCGCTACCCGCGGCGAGGCCGCAGCGCAGGACAACAGCCCACGCTGGAGACGCACCAGCCGGCTTCGTAACAAGCAGCACTCACACCAAAGCCTCGCGGGCAGTTCCAGGGTAAAAGTCTCCCGAGAAAACAGCGCAGTTTTAGCAAAGCAGAGTCTTCAGCCACCCTAATCATACTGATTTCTCGACACATTTCCTTTTTCCCTTCCCGGACCATTTTGCCTTCAAATCAGCTATGGAAACAAAGAAATTTGGTCAAGAAGCTTATTAATACGTGATGCAGCTCAGCAGCACAAGAAAACACAAAACATTACAAAGATCCCTCCATCCTGATGTCCTCACAGGCTGGTCCTGTCAACCAGCCCAAACACAGCAGATGGGATTTCTCCAGCAGTGAGGGACTCGGGCAGGGAGGGGAGGAAGAGGAGGAAGGTGGCCTCGTCCTGCACACGAAGGACTGCAGGAGCCAGCTCAGCCCTCGCCAGGGCGGCCAACGTCCCGCCCCACCTCCCTGGAGCCTGCTTTTGGGATGAGTGACCCCATCCCAGCAATGGCAGGGAGGCTCGGTGCTGGCACAGACCCCAAAATCAGCACCCCCCTGCTTCCCCAGGTCTGTTCTCTCCTTTTTCCCCTGTATCTCACTAGGCCATAGTCTTAAAAATAAAAAAATCTCCCTCAGCTCTCTTCTTCTCAATTTAATTCCCAGGCACAAGGAAGGGGTTTAGAGCGAGATTTTGGGAGTCATCTTCTGATGCTAACACAAGGACCGGCTCCTCAGGCCTCGCCTATCACTTTATTTCAGCTTTATCCAGTGGAAACCAAATGCTGCAACCCACTTATGCTGGTCAGGAAAGACAGATTTTATTCTAAACGCAGGCACGACCCACTGTTCGAGAGGCTTGTTTTAGTGTTTTATGGTCTTCAGCTATCGATCAGGCAGGAGATCCAAACGCAGCGCTCCGAGCCGTCGGGGCCGGGCTGGGAGCTGGCAGGAGTGGTCCCTGCGCAGCAGGGGACGTGCTGGGGCTGGCTGCCCCCCGGCTGCACCAGCCCCAGCGAGCGCCGCTGCTCAAAGGGAAGCAGGATTCAGCAAGCAGGGAATACAATTTTTAAGAGATGCAGACAAACAGAAATACAATTGCTACATTGAAGAAAAAGGCCTAAACTATAATTTAAAGAGTCTAAACATTTCAGGTTGAACTCAATACATTACCACGTGTCATGGTTCAGCCACTCAGCAGCCAAAAACCACACAGCTGCTCACTCACTCCCCCCACAGTGGGATGGGGAGGAGAATTAGGAAAGAAAAGAAGGCAAAGAAGATAAAACCAGTTTAAGAGAACAACAGAGGAACAGAAAACAGAGATGGAAAACATACAAACAAAACCAGAATATCCTTAAGCACACAACTCACAGTACAACAGCTCCCAGGGGATCCTGATGCCCAGCTCCCTCCCCAGCAGCCAAACCCACCCCTCAGCACCGTCCCCATTTATACCCTGAGCAGGATGGCCCTGGGATGGACCAGCCCCTGGCTAATTTGGGTAACCGGTCCCAGCTGGTGGGTCATCAGTGACCTGTCCCAGCTGTGTGCCCAGCAAGAGGGGCCACCAGCTCCAGCTCCTCCCCCAGCTCCAGTGGGAATGAGTTCTGTCCTAGCCAGAACCAGGACACCGTGTAACAATAGCTAGGGTTTCCACCGTTCTCGTGGAATCTGGTGGCTTTGCCCCCTTGTAATGCCGCTGCCAGGCAGGCAAATCCAGCCAAAGGCATCTCCTGCTTTCTGGGGGGAGCTCTGCTCTGCAGCCATTGCCACAAACCGCAGATCCAGTGAGCAATTTCTGATGGGAGCTGCTAGACCCGCATTAGTGCGGAATAACGCACCCACCGCGGTGCAGCGCGCACACGCCCAGCCCAGCCCAGCCCACAGCCTCAGGCAGAGCTCGGGCTGGGCAGGAGAGGTGGGCTGGGGTCTCAGCGCAGCCGGAGGGGCACGCGCTGCTCCCTGGGATAACAGGAGCAGCAGCAGGACTGTGAGCCGGCAGGGCCTGCGTGCAGTGGGCACGGCCGGTCCCAGAAAGTCGCAGGCTCCCTGGGTGCGGGATGCTCGTGGCTCAGTGCATGGGTTCACAGGATTTATGCACTCTCTGGGGCTTAATATCGCATTTCATGCTCCCAAAGTTCAGCCTATTGCCTTCAAAAAATACAACCAACTCATATTCAACATGGGAGATTAATCTCTAACACAAAATATTTAATTAATAGGGTGAAATTTCATTTCATGGGTACTTGCATTTCAGCTACGATAAGCACTAGTGAAAGATCAGCGTATCACCAAACACCGCGTAGGACAAGGGAATCATCCTCTCTTCTGCAGTCGAGCACAACAACCAACCCAGCAGTGTTTCGGAGTAGCTCTGATGTTTGCTGTATCAGCCCCTTACACGAATAATTTCCATCTACGGGTTGGTCCCATTGCCATCACCAACCTAAAGCCACTTGCACTAGTTACCATGTCACAGTGACATCGCGGGTGAAACCGCTTTCACTTTGCCAGCCTATGGATTTCACTGAATTTAATGTATTTCTCTCACATATGAAGTGAAAATAAAACGAAAGCAAACATTACCAGCGCTGGCCCGGAGGCCGACCAAAGCAGTGACTTGGCCAGGAGGCGCTCGGCTCCGCCTGTGCCCAGCCCTTCGGACCGTCAGAGAGGGCAGACACAGCGCCGAGACCTCACCCAGCTCCCGCCACGTCCTGTCCCACCACGGGGCCTCTGAGCGGGAGCCCAGCAAAGCGGTGTGGGCACAGATTTTCCTGGCTGCACGGTCCATCATAGCACACGCCCCTCGGTTTGCCGGGGAGCGCGCTGCTGCGGAACCGCCGCACCCCCAGTGCTGCTCACGTCAATCTCTCTGGCCTCCCTCCTCACCAGGCCCTTCCGAAATGATCCCACCCAGCCCCGAGGTTCAAGAGGTGCTGGTTACCGTCTGCAGGCACTGCTTTGAAAAACGAACCCAGAAGGAGGTGCTCTGTTTAACGAAGCCCGTGGCGGGGGCAGCGTTTGACCTGTTTGAGCGTGACCTGCAAACTGGATGTGTGGTCCTGGGCGAGGGGCGGGCAGGGCTGCAGGGACACAGGCTGACGACACGCCAAGCCTAAAACTGCTCCAAGCTTTACCACTTTGAAGACGTGGTTTGATGCCCAGAGGAGGAGCTGCCCTGAGACACCTCCTCACTGTGAGAGCGGCGCGGAGCTGCCCCAGCACGGCGGCGGGGCTGTGGTCACCCGGGGGCAGCGGGGGTCCCTGCGACGGGCAGGGAGCTGCCGAGCCGCCGCACGCACTGCCTCCGGCCGAGCTCCGGCTCGGCGCAGGGAGTCTGTCATCTGGAAAGCTCTGCAAACCCCAACCCGGTGAGGTCAGATTCTCATTCACACATTAAGCCTTTCTATACCTCTACGGGGGCTGTGGAATAAGCAGCCATGTAATTTACTTACGCTCCAAGGCCCCTTCGCAGAGCCAAGATGATTTATGGGGCCCCAGAGCACGTGGCCAACGGGCCCTTAATATTTAACAGCTGTAAAAATACTGCACAAACGCTGCACGTTATTGAGCCCGTTCTGGCCTACAAACATATTAAGCTAACTCTGCCTGCATTGCAACTGGTCAAATATTAATCACTGAATAATTTATCCTGTGAATTTATTTTGTTTTTAAAAAAATCGTTCAGCATATCTATTTGTCCACTCCAGTGCAAATACATATTTATGATATGATTATTGGTCTAACATAC
Source organism: Tetrax tetrax (assembly GCA_009806455.1). Lineage (NCBI taxonomy): Eukaryota > Metazoa > Chordata > Aves > Otidiformes > Otididae > Tetrax > Tetrax tetrax. Next base: position 62,700 of record WHYT01013430.1, on the reverse strand, counting down.
GTTTTCTGGTACCCTCGTTTCAGGGTGTATGTAACGAGTCAAATCCATCCCTAGGACAAGAAAGGGAGGAGGGGCCCGCAGAAGTTTTATATGCAGGGCTGCGCTCGGCGGAACGCTGCCGCCCGTGTCCAGGGAGCTCGGAAACAAGCAGTTGCAGTCTCGTTAAAAATTGATGGCTTCACTGGAGCTGTTACGAAAGGACTGGAGAGAGAACTGGAGCGGACTGAGAGCCCCCAGCACGTGAAGCTGAGTCCACGGGAATCCTGGTAAGGCTGCGTGCCACGCGCTGCCGCCCCACGCACCCAGCACCCCCCTGCTCCGCACCGGCGGAGAGCCCCTGCCGCCCTCCGCCTCCGCACCAGCACATGGCCAAAGGAGTGAACTGGAAGTTAAAAGAATGAACACATACAGATAAGAGCAGCAAAAGGTATTTGTCTCCCAGCATCGCTCAGCCTCCGCTGAGGACAGGGATCTGGTGGCAGGGAGCGCTCCCGGGGCCAGTGCTCAGTCTTTTGCTGGGAACAGCTCGGGCAGGCTGCTAAAAGCAGATAACATCCCTGTGCCTCCGTGACAGACGTACGCTGGCTCCTGAGTCTGAAAGCACGCTCCTGGGTGCCGTTTAGGGAAAGAAAGTTCCTGTGGAAAGCAAGCCCTCAGCTCAGGCTGAGCATCCTCCTCCGCGAAGCGCACTGCCCCACTGCCGTGCGACTCACGGCACAGCCATGCTGGATGGCGGTACGACGTGCACGGGAGAGGGTCGGGAGGAGGCAACAGGACCCACATTGCCTGATTTGCCTTTAGCCAGGAGTTGAGCTCAGATCATCGGAAGTACCAGGCTAACGGACGAGAGCTGGCCCGCCGCGTACCCAGCCCTCGTTCAGTCCATCGCCAGTGCAGGGTTGAACTAACGAACCGAGGCCGTGCGCTACGGCCACGTGACGTGGAGGCAGGTCCCCGCGTCCTGCAGAAGGAACAGATGAGGAGCTTGGCCGGCACGACAGGCAGGCCAGTCACTCTGCCTGGTCTCCATCACTGAGATTTATGTTTGGGGCTTAATGACCCCCAAATGGGTCCCTGTACCGCAGTACCTCCACTGACAAATCGGCACTGGGATCAAACCACTTCAGCAGCTGAAGACCAGTGCTTCTAGTGCTACCTCGTCAGCTCCTTGGGTCATGGCTGCAGCTGCCTACCCAGCTATGGGTTATGTAGGAGACAAAAATTCTGTCAAATACATCAGGCAGGAAAAGCAAGAGTGCCGCCGTGAAACGGGACTGCCGCTGCAACGCCCGCTTCCCCTTCAACCCGCGCTTCCAGACTGCAAGTCAAGGGCAAATCACGCAGCCATCCAAATGCATAAGCACATTGAGTTACGTGCCTGCTCCGAGCCAGCCAGTGCTGCCACTCCAGATAGATCTCCCAAAAACCCTGCCTGAATCCTGACATCTTCTCCATATACAATCATGTTTTGGGGCATTCCTAGCCAGCGGGCAACTTTTAAACAAATCAAGGCAACGTGACTCCTGAATTAAGAGCCACCAGGCTCGGTGGTTGTAGCTGACCTGCCCTCTCCATGGCACGCAGCAGCCTGCAGCATGATGTCCCCTTTTCTTTGGGGCTGATCCTTCACCCCCCTCCACACCACTGCACACCGCGGCGGGCGAGGAGGGCACCTGGGGTCCCCAGGGACTGTGGGATGAGGGCTGCCCCTGTGCCCCAGCACATCCCGGTGCACAGCCGCCCACAGCGCAAGTGGGTACCTGCCGTGTACTCCATCTGCGTTCCAACGGCACGGCCACCGGCACAAACGGCCTCCCCCTGCTCCCACGGCACCGCAAAGCTCACAGCAGTATTTCCTTCACTTATTTTCATTTCTTCATTACGAGTTGGTTGGCAACATCAAGATTTTCACTTGGAGCAAGACTTCTTTCTCTCTCAGGTTCATGGTATAACGATCAAACGTGTTTCTGAAGCCACTGCAGCGACTCCTCAGAAGACACGCGAACCGTCTGGGTGGCAGGGATGGGAGATGGCAGCCACACTCACACTGGAGGGGTCAGGGAAGAGGTCCCTCATCAGGGCACAAAACCGCCCTGGAAGCGGGTCCCAGCGCCCCAGCAGCAGTCCATGCTGCTTCGAAATTTCAATGGGTTGTGGTCTGAGCCGCAAGCGCCAGCCTGTCTCCAGGAGCAGCCACCGAGAACAGCTCTGTGCCTCCGCAGGCTCCGCAGGCAGCTTGGGATGGCCTTGCCCAGCCCACAACGCCCGGAGAGCAGGAGCGGGACTGCGAGCTCCTGAGAGAGAAGTTTACGTTTCCAGTAAACGGAGAGAGATCTTCAGCTGCCATCGCAGCAGGGAGCCTGACGTTCTGTCAGGAAAATATAAGTTTAATTTAAAACATCTGGGAAATTCCATGAAGTGATTTATCATGCAACTGATGAAACCGCAGTTTAACTTCAAAGCCCTAAACAGCATTAAAGAAAGCCTCGCGTGCTCGAATTAACAGTAAAATATTTGACACTGAAAATTCCTGTAACGGCAAAGAGCGCTGTTCCCCAGTTAGCCCAGTGCAGTAGCTCACTGCAGGGGCAGGCACCCAGCGCACCTCGCCTCTGCGGCATCGCAGGGCTGCGCAGGAACGCAGGGTGCAAGGAGCAGCCTTCCCGCCCCGCAGCCGTCCTGTGCTGCGGCCCCAGCCTGCGGCCCCAGCACCATTCCCACCGTTCCTCCTGCCCACGGGAAAGCAAGCGGCAGGGAGCACGCAGGGTGGGCCGGGAGCAGCAACGGGAGCTGCTGGACCCATCCCACTGCTCCCACCCTGTGCTGGAGAGGCACCAGCCCTGCCACAGGGACTCACGCCTGGGGCCGCCCTGCACATCAGCCTGTCCACGTCCAACGGGGAACGCAGAACGCATGAGGAACAGCTCTGCCTGGAAAGGTTTCGTTTGACAGAGGGATGAATGGCGGGGGGAGGAAGAAGAAACACACTGGTAGATGGTATTTATTTATCTCCCAAAAGGAAACAAAGACTTCCCAGGACTGAATAGCTCAATTAGGCACTTGCTGGAATGACAGATTTACTGCTTGCTCAACAAATACATTTCAAACCAGAAGCAAAACTGGGCTGAGAGAATTAAGAGAGACAAGGATTACCCAGGAGAGGATGGACCACCCTGCACAGGAACCAGGAGCTGCCACAGAGCCGGGTCAGACGATTTGTTCTGCAGCTCCTTGGAGGGAAGAATCACTCTGAGGGGATGGAGCTGCTCCCCTCTGCTCAGTGGGCAATCCCAAAGGCCTCAGCAAACCACCCCAACTCCAAGAAACCTGGGAGATCCACTACAATTTAGTATTTCAGATTTCAGCCGAGCCTTGCTCTAGGTTAGAGATTCATCGCTGTCTCCAGCTGCTCTTGTGGAGATAGTTTTTCCTAAAAATAATTATAGAGCAATTACTTGTTGGTTTTCTTTTCATTAGTAGCTGCTTCCACTCAGAGCCTGTGAATGGGGCTGTAATTAAGCGCACAGGGCTGTGACAACCCCAAACCGCCGTGACAAACCACGCACCCAAGACCTCCTTCCTCCGGATACGCACGGGGCAGAGCGGAGCCCTGTGACGGCTCTGCAGCTACATCTTCATAACTACTCTGGTAGCTGTTTAAACCTCAAAGATTAGGTGCAAGTCCTTCAATTTAATCCTGCGCCTTCGGAGGCCGTAGAAAGTGCCAGATTACGTGCCCCTCCAGGAGCAGTGGAAAAAAAAAAGTACTTCTTATTACAGGTACTCTTCCGAACAACAACCTCCAGGTCCACGGAGGAGGTTTTTGATTAAACCAGAGGATTGCCTACATTAGTTAAGGTAAAACTGTTCCAGGCAAGCTGCCTGGCAAGCATTTTTGATTTCAGCAAACCAGCAGCGATGGCAGGCATTCAAGATTTGCAGGTGCCCAGATAGAAGCTCAAATCCTCCCATTGCTAAACCTCCACGCAATTATGGCATACAAATCACTGTCCCCTCCCTACTGCCCAGACTCAGAAAGGATTCATGGTTTTTCCATTTCAGGCAGATTTTGAAAGGCACAAAAGACTCGTGTGTAAAACTCCCAGCGATAATCAATGACACTTGGGTCCTTATCAATCACTATGTCCTCAAAAATCTTCACCTTTATGATTAAAATATTGTTTCTTTGGCTCTCCTCTTGATTAACAAGAATCATTGAGAAACGATTATGCATCCTATCATTGCTTTCTAAGGGAGCTCCACAATTACATGTTTTAATTAATATTCTTGTGCGTTTCAGAGAAACTTTGGGTTTAAATCTACTTTGTTGGCAATCAAATTGCATCTATAGCACGGTTTGAGAGCTTTCCTCCCACAGCCTGGCAAAAAGTGCAAGTGATAAAGAACATCATTCATGAAAGCTTCTTTTCTTTTTCAAATGAAAATTTTGAATTTAACCCAAGACAAATGACAGTCTCTTTCTCACACTCTTGCCTATTGAAGACTCCTCTTTTGCAGCATAACAAATTTCTGTTTGCAGTTTTTGGTGAGGTCATTGTGACAGCTATCAGAAGTCAATCTTCAAAATCATCTTGAGCAAAACGACAGACCCACTGCTGCCATCACCACTACACCACAGGGCACGTGTGAAGCCGGTTTTCTGTTGTGTGGTACGTGGGTCAAAGCGGACCCCTGAGGATCCCACAGTGGAAGTCTGAGACCTGGGCTGGGTCTTGGCCAAATGTTCTGCTGCATCAACCCAGGTGGAGGTGGGTTTCTCAGAATCAGGGTTTTAAAGCCCAGCATGGCCAGGACCCCTGTGATGCCACACAGCCACCCTCTTTCTCCTCATTCGGACCATTCCCTTTCCTTCCTCCCTTCCCGGGACCTCTGCCCGCAGCCGGCCCCGTGCCCGCGGGCGCTGACCCAGGGCTGGCATCGAGCACAGAATCCTCCTCTGTGCCACATCACACAGCTCATCCATGTTGCGACTCGCTGCAACGAGTTCATCCGATATCCTGACTGTTCATCCGATATCCTGACTGCACCGGGAGGAGCAACCGCACAAAGCCTGTCGGGTACCAGTGAGAATCAGGCACCGGAATTCTTCCTGCAATTAGAAACAAAACGGTGCTGTGACCTGCCTTGCACGAGGGTCCTGCTTTCAGAAGCAAGGCGAGAAGGGAACTACTTTATTTTTAAAACAGGGGAACACTCCTGTGAGGAAATGTAAAATGCTCTGAATTTTAAAATGTCCTTTTTTTTTTGTGAGTCCTCCTGTGTGAAAAATTACAGTTAGTCCTACCTCTGCTCAGTCTCCTTCTTGTACAGGTAAAAGTGACCTAGTGCCCATTGCCAAATTCCAAACTGAGGGCTTGGATTCAGGATCCAGTTTGTCTTGCTGGGAAGTATGGGGTCATTAAACTTGCATTTTAGGCATCCCCAGGTTTCAGCGAGAGGTTTTTATCCTAAAGGAGGAATAAGCCAAGCAACCACTGAAGCTACAAGCAGCTTTCTGCGTAAGCATCCATTTTACCACCAGCCTGTGAGCTTGCCCCTGAGTTTGAGCCTTCCCTTGGAAAACGGTGTCAGCAGCTGGGGGCAGGGCCACCCCACCTCTCCCGGGCCACTGCTGCTCCTCTTCCTCGCAGTGCTCAGGGTGGCCGGGGCAGAGGTGCCCACGCAGCCCCCAGCCCTCCCTGGGCGCGGGGGCCGCTCCCCGTGGTGACAGCTGCATCCCGTGGCATCCGCGCAAACACCGCGCGCGCTCAGCCACAGTCAGAGTGCCAAGAGCAATCACTCTGCTGCTTTGATCTGTGCTCTGGTGGGATCCACGGAGCATAATTATATTCTTGCTTTAAACAGAGAGAAGAAGGAAAAAAGGCTTTATTTTGATGCTTTAGTGTTTGCTTCTCAGCAATATGTGCTTAAAGGGAACTCCAGTAGTGTATCTTTCCATTGCCTGCTTTCTACAGCTGAAAAACCAGGAATAGCTGCCGTGCATTTGCATCTCAATTTTAGCTCAAGCAACTTGACAAGGATTCAGCTAAATGAGTCGGCACCGTTTGCAAAGAAAGCAGCTGAAGTAAATAAAACCTCCAGGGATGCTGACAAAAGGAGGCACTACAATCAAGATCTGCTCTTTCACAGTGAAAGAAATCCAGCCCTTAGAGTATGACTCCATGGAAGTCCTTCCACCAGCCCCAGCAGCCCTTGGATGGCGCCCAGCGGCCCAGATGAAGCCTGCTGGGGCCAAATTCATACTGGGATCCAAGACCTGCTGCGGAGAGGGTACAAAGGAGGGCAGCGGTCCCCGTCCCACGGTTTGGGGTAGATGGCTGAAAGAGCCGGGCAGCCGAGGGGAGTCAGCTACCCGGGCGGCCCCGCAGCATCCCCACGCCACCTCTGCCGCAGGGACGGCGCAGGGCGGGCGCGTGGCTGCAGGTACCAGCGACGGCCGCCTGCAGCCCAGCTCAGCTCCCGCCGAGCCCCAGGGCTTCCTTAGAGCAGCCCTCTTTCACAGCAGCTTCCTCTGAGAGCGTGAAAAATGCCTTCATTTTCAATTCACTCAGGAAAAACGCAAAAAATATTGGCCAGCTGCACTTTTTTATGGGGAAGTTATGAGCACTAATCCTGGAGAGCTGAAAAATACATACCACTTTTGCATAACGATTAACTTTTATGTTTTTCAGGAGGGCTGTTCCCTTTACTGCCTCCTCACTCTGGGCCAAATTCTCTCCTGGTCCCAGCCACCGAGGCTCTGCCGCCCCCAGCTACACTACGGCAATTTACCCAAACCGGAGCTTTTACCCTTTGTTTTAACCCTGCCTTTGTCTGAAGGTCAGGCGGGCTCAGAGGGAGATGTTTAAAAGCAGCGAGGACGTGGCTGGCTCTAATCCCTGGCTCCAAGGGACGCGCGGGGAGCTAATGCAGCGTGCTTTCAAAACCCTTCCCGCAGTCCGTCTGAGCCTCAAGCGCGCGGCGGAGAGGCTGAACGCAGGGGTGGGGCTGATCCGGCTGCCGCGGCGGGAGCTGAGCGCAGCAGTTTAATTAGTAAGGCTGAGCTGAGATAGAGAGCTTTCATCTTTTGATACAGCAAAGAGGACACAGAAGAAGCAAATGATTTAAAAGGTGCCCGATGCCCTGGGCTGGCTTTCACTGGGTACCGCTCCCTTTTGTTACTGCGTTCCTTATGGTCCAGCGAATTCAGCTGCTCATAATGGTTTGCTTATTTTATCTGAAAGAGTGGGAGGAAAAACCTACTCCTCTGCACATGCCTGCGGTCAGGTTAGGCCAGTTGGAGCGGCAGCTCCGGGACCCTCTGCGGCTTTTTTCCTCACGCTGCCCACAATGGCCGTCTCGGGGACAGCATGGCCAGCAAGGCCGTGAGCGACAGCCGCAGCCAGCTGAAGGCTCGGCGGGGAAAGTCATCACCGTGGCTTTTATTCCAGGACAGAACAGCAACAGGCACAGTTTAAAAGTCGCTCTTTTCCACCCATGTATCCAGGTCCCATACGGTATTGCTCCAGCACAGAGCATTCATACAACCCACCGAAACGGCACTCGCTCTCCCAGATGGTATTTACGGGATCAGGCACTTATTTTACAAATTATATATGCTCACACAGAAACCCAGCAGTTCTGAGCTCTTGGCAGCAGAGCCCCAGCACTCTTTCCAGGACCGTCATCATCACAGCATCTCCAGGCTCCCAGAAGGAAGAGCGGAGCAGGCTGCTCGTGTATGACTAACCCCCCGTTCCCTCTCCATGGGGAGCACTGCGCAAACCCCTCACACTCAGAACAGCTTAATCAAGTTTACACTGTACAACAGAAAAGGTAGAGCACATTTCAGGAGGGTCAGGCTCCTAACGCTGACAGCCAGCCCAGGCCCTGAGGAGCTGTGTATCAGCATCCCCAAAATCCCCTTTCCCGCAGGTGGGAGGCGACACCCAGTTTTGCAGCAGGCTGGTAATTCAGTTCAGTCCTAACGAACTTCAGACTTTGACTTTGACGACCATCCAGCAGATTTTAACAAACAGCCAAGGGCTGGCACCAAACCAGCCTGCCCAGTGCCGTCAGCCAAAACCCCGCACCTCTGCTGCAAGCAGCGCAGCTCCGACCTGACCGCGCCGCGTGCTGTACTACACGCGTAGTGAGAATCTCAGCAAAATTTTCCCTTTTTTTGAACAGAAAGATAAAACAATCCAAACATTTCGTTTTACTAAGAAAAGCTCCACAGAGGAAAAAAAAAATGTTTTCCCTGGGAACCATTTTAGGACAGCTGTTTCTCCAGAGCGAGATGAAGCAAGCGGCACAAGAAGCTGTAAGCGACTCTTTCCGGAGAGCACCTGTACGGCCATTTTTATCTGAGACGTGAGGAAGGAAGGGCCTTAGACACGCAGTATTTTCAGTGAAATATCTCGGGTACTTTGAGCTAGAAACGAATACGCAAGCTCCCCTTCAGCAACAGATTGCTTTCTAATTCACAGAATGCAAATGCAGATGCTGCTCTTGGCACTTAACCAAGCCAGTGCACAACGCGTTTGTTTCTGGAGCAGCAGCGTTTAATACGGCAGCAACGGAAGGGAGAATAATACCTGGCACCCTCCTGTATTGCCTGGTTGTGTTATTTCTGCATACGACACTATAAAGGTCCTGAACCGAGGACAAAACCCAGCCCTGCAGAGATCTCAGGCTGCCTGTTCTGGCAAACCATGAACGGGAGAAGTTGAACAGCTAATTCTGTGGTGCCCAAGCCTGCCAGCACTATGGCCATCTTAGGGCTCGTTTGGTATAACGAGGTCACCCAATATGAACGCCGCCTGGCTCCTCCGCCTCAGCTAGGAGACAAAATGAAGCTATCAAAGCCTACTCTCCACGTTCTGTCCTGACAGGTATCACAAACATGCCGCCCGGATCAGCCCTTCGCGCTGTGGTGAGCCCTGCGCCCAGCACCACCCAGGGACCAGACCCAGGGACCAGACCCGGGGATCAGACCCAGGGACCAGACCCAGGGACCAGACCCGGGGATCAAACCCAGGGACCAGACCCAGGGACCAGACCCAGGGACCAGACCCGGGGATCAGACCCGGGGATCAGACCCAGGGACCAGACCTGGGGATCAGACCCAGGGACCAGACCGAGGGTGGTGGTGGGGAGCCCTCCTGTTCCGCTGTCTACAAACCGGGAGCATCTGCTGCTGCCAAACGAAGACATTTAGGAGAAGAAAAACAAAAAAACCCACCCCACAACAACAAAAAAAACCAACCAACCCCAAAATCCCCCCAAAATCCCCATCTTTCCTTTGCCAGAATGACTCCAATGAAAGCCAGAACACAAGAAAGTTTTCTCTGAAAACAAGAAATTGCAAGTGAGGGTCAATATCTTGCTTTTCAGTAAAAAGTAAGGGCAGATGCTGTCATTTTTCCTGACATTCTCTCCTTCTGTTCCCAGCCGGTTCCACCGATGTGGCTTGCCACATACCACCACGAAGGGTACTGGGAGCACTGGGAGCACTGGGAAACCTTCGCAGGGCAGCCCGGCTGCTGCTGCCGTGATCCCGTGAGGCAAGCATCGCCTTCCCGAGGCAGAAACCCCCACCTTGGGGCAGCGTGCTGGCACCTGCTGCTCTCAAAGGGTAAAACTCGGCCCTTTCCTCCCAGCCCAGGCCAGCTGTGTGTACCAGGTTTAACATGCCACGGCCACCTTACTGACGCTGCAGGGAACACTTTCCCCCGGGAAACAGGCCCGTTCCCCCCAGGCACCAGCCAGGGGCCATCCGTAGCAGCTTTCCCTGTGCAATGAGCCTGAATCGGGGCTGACTGACTTGCCATCAGCTCACACAAATGACCTCCCATCGAAGGAGCACCGAGGTACATAACGCAGTTACTCAAGGAACAACTTGCCGGTGCCAGGGACGGTATTTTACATAAGCCATGGAATTTACGGTTTCAGACTAAATACTGTCAGCACACTGATGGGATGTACTTCCCTCCTTTGGGATTTTTCTTCCTTCCTCCCACTTCTTTTAGCCCGAGTCACACGCCAGCGCAGAGCTGGGATCCATGGCAGGCTACACAGCTCCTCGGGAGACGAACGTCCCAACTGAGCCCTGGCAACAGTCACAGCACCCCGCCCCGCCAGAACCGGCTCGTGCTTCCCCAGCACACGCCGGAGAGTGAGGACAACTTTGGGCAAGGCCTGGCTCCCGGTTTCCTGATTTGGTGCCAAGTGAGTTGGGTGCTGCTGTACGGAGCAGCAACCCCTGTCCTTGCTTGTACGTCAGGTGCCCGCAGTGGGTACGCTGTGCTCTTACACAGAGAAATAAAGGAATAAACATTATTTTCAGCTACTGGAAACCTTGGCAGAGCCATGGCCTCAGCACAGCCCCTTCTCTGCAGAGCGAGGGGGACGGTGACCCCGCTCGCAGGGGCGAGAATGTCTGAGCTCCTCAGTACTGAAGGGGAAAACACGTTACAGGTTCTCCAGGAATAAGGCCCAGAATAGACCAAAACCCTGTGTTTCGCGCAATCCCATCGGCGCCAAGGACGCAGCTAGCAGGGCTCGGAGTTAATTTAACACGGACCTCATCCCAACCTCAGCTTCTGGGAGGCAGCGCAGGCAGGAGCCCGGCGGGACCCGGGGGCACGGAGACACCGGGGCTGCTGGGGGCCGCAGGTGGATTTGGGACCGGCGGAGCGCCTGGGAAACTGCCCACACAGGCACAGGCCCACAGCTGCCCAGACGCTGACCGCGCTCTTATCTTCCCTTTCCTAAACGGCAAACGCAGCAGGGTGAGAGACAGCAGAGCAGCACACAGGGAACAGCCTCACAACAGCACCGGCAGAAGCACCACGAGGTTCTTTTAAACCATTTACATCATCTAACATGTGTCTTATACATATTTTTATATAGATAAAATATACATCTCCTGAATATTAATACATTCTGCATTGCTTATTCATTAAATCCATTTGGTGCTTGTATTTACCAAATCAACCTGCTCAGCGTGACCGCAGCTCTCGTTGCACCGTTCAGGGCAGGCAACCTCGTCTTCTACATCTGATCTGTTGGTTAACTATAAACATAACATCTAGATTTTTATCTCTTTATCCAGATTTATATACATACAACAGCCTTATTTACCTGGAAAGGATGTTGTGTAGACTATAAGCAAATATTTGATGAGTATTATCTGAACCTTAAATGTTATTACTAATAAAAATGTCAGCTTGAAAATCAATTAAGTCCCATGGAACCAGATTCTCAGCAGAGATGAATTGGTTTATTTCTGTGGAAGTCAATGAAGTTAAACTAATTTACACAGCTGCTAATGCCATCCAGATTCCTGAACAGTAATAAATAGTCTGCTCTTTCCTTTATTTAAACAAAAATGCATTATTTCCTTAAAAAGAAAAAAAGCCTTGCTGTAGTAGCTACCGAGCTTTTTGCCTAAATGAGATGCTGCCTTTTTTTTAAAAAAAAAAACCAACAACCAAACCAGTTTTCTGAGTTCTTTGCCTTACATCATATCAACTACACTTGACACAATCATAATGAAATCAATGACAAAAAGGCAAAAACGCATCCTCTTTCAGTCGCGGATCGATTTTCCTTTGTTCTCAGAAATTCCCACTTACGACTTCGAACTAACACAGGACTAAACTAACTTTTAAGGAACCTTTATTTCTGGGCACGGGGAGAGCTATTCTGCGAGGAGGACAGGCAGGGCTCTGCAAGGAGCAAGGCTGACGAAGACTATTTCATGTCACCAACTAGACCAAACCAAACCTCCCAAACGTTACGGCCCCATAAGGCCTACCACACAAGTATTTCATGCCTGATTTACCAGCCTGAATTACAAACACTGACAACGGGATTTAAGAGGACAAATGCTAAACGCCCATGATAAACTAGCGCACACCCTGACAGAAAACCTTAAGCCCAGGCAGGCAAGGTAGACCGCGGCTGTTTGCCCTCCTGGCAGCTGTGGTTGACGTTCTCCGCTCCCATCGCCCAGCTGGCCCAGGCCTGTGGTGGTGAGAGCCCCACTCTGGCCGTGAACCTTGGCTGGAGCAGAACCTAACGCTGCCGACCATCGGCGCTCGTCCTCGTGGGGCACAAAACCAGCCCCTCCAGCGCCACGCTGAACCACACAGCTCTGGTAGCCCGGTCCCCTGTTCCCTGAAAACACATTTCCTTTCTGCTTTCAATATTTCATAGAAATGTCAACACACTGCACCATAAATATTTAATTACAGGTAGCTAATGAAAACACTGACGTTAAAGATCTGAAGGCAGCGTGCACGAATATAGCAAGGAACGTTTTCACATGTAAGTGAAAAATAAGACAGCATATACTCTGGGTAAAACATTTAATGCCTGTTTAAGTAAATTCACTCAGGGTAATTAAATCCTTCTTAGACAATTATTTGTTTCCTATTTGTTACAGAACACATTGCAAAGCATCTTCCTCCACTGCTATGTATTCAGCAGTTATCCATACAGTTTGATAATTGTTTTGTCTCATATCAGATTGTTTAGACTTTCTTCTGTATTTTGCAAGAGTGTAGAGAGAATTCAAGTGTTTCCACACGGATCTTCAAGAAGCTCAGGTACTGGTCTTGGTTTAAAAGAAAAAGAGCGTAAGTACAAAACTTAAAGTTCCGTGAGAGACCACAGCATTTTCCCAAGCAATCGGCCCTTTCCCCCGGGACTGGCGGTGGCTGGGCACCACTGCGGCCACGGCGGGCGCCGGCTGCAAAGATGACATTTTACAATTCAGGCATTTGTAAAAGTCACTGGACAAGAGATTTAGATGGATAAAACGAGCAAATAAAATCCAACGTTTCAGTGCAGGGAAGAGTCTCTAACTGAGATGATTCCCTGCACCAACCAATTCCAGCTTCCTGTGGGAGAGAAGACAGCTTGCATCTGCCTCCAAAGCCCCTGCTGCTCCTGTTGCCATCAGCACTTCTGCCCCAGGAGCCCCTGCACTTCTCCCCAGCATGAACAGAACCATTGCTCTTCCTCTAAAATGATTTTAGTCATGGTGGCATTTTCTTTAAAACTTAACTTGATCCCAACAGTTATGGAAATGCAGCCACAGTGTTTGCCAGCTGGAAGATCCAAGAAGAAACTAGATATAAACAATGGTGACACTGACTTATCTAGTTTTTCTAATCCGAACACAATGAAATTCACAAACGTAGTTATGAGCGTAACATGTGGAAAATAAGTTACGTTGTGCAACTTTTCTTCGCTTCATTTGGCAGTCAAAGAAGCCACTAGAAAATCTGTGGCAAGATATCACCATGAGAGCTGTCCCACGATGCTTATCAGGACAAGTTTAGCTCACTCTTTCATCAGGGCCCTGCTTCTGAAGATCACCCCAGGATGGTACGGGAGTGAAGTGCAAACGGCCAGGGCCCAGCCCTGCGGGTGGGATTGCCCCCTGGTAGCCCCACTCCACATCAAGTACTGTGTCCCCCTCACACAGCCCGCTGGTCCTCAAGGGCCATTGACTCCCATGCTTGTCGGATAAAGCGTCCTTGAAGAGAGAATGAAGTGCCACCTCTGTGTTTTCTAGCATAACGTCTCAGTGAAACACAACGCTTTAGTAAAACACAGCATCAGGGCCTGGAGGGAGCACTGGGTCTCCCCTGCCACGTTCATCCTGCTCCGGCTCGAGGGTCCACCAAAGGTTCCTTACTGTATTTCTAAAAGAGATGTAAGAAATCGGACGTTTTATCTCACAGTTAGGAAGTTCAGAACAGGTCTAACTGTGGGAAAGAGAAATTGGGCATTTACAGTGAAGTCTGGAGGCAGGGGGAGACTGGGATTTTGTGGTACTCGTCACACCTGTGCATTAGCTCCACCGGGGCAGCGGGAGCTGGAAACCCGAGCCTAAACTCTCCACTGGGCTACGGGGCAAGTCAACAGTGGCTTGTAAGATGAGCGCTCCATAGGATTTGTGATCCTATGATTTGTAATGCAAAGCGATTATCCACACGCACAGAACCAGAATAATTAGCACATCATTACTAATAAAACAGAGTCATCAAAGATACAAGATAATTATATTACGTAACCACCCAGTTGAAAAGGCACAGAAAATATACGGAAAATTGGTGAAGACCCAGATGCGATTAGGCCGACGGGACTCCGGTGATGGAACTGCAGTAGAACAAAGCGAACGTCGCCGCTCTGCCTCAGAGGCGGCGGGAGAGTCGCTGTCTGTAACTGGGCTCCACGCTGGGGAGAAAGCGGCCTGTGATCAACGTTATCCGCTCCCCAGCACGGCTGCTCCTCGCAGAGCCCATCGTGCAGCAAACGCACATGGAAACCAAATCGATGAGGAAATTAATAATTACCAGCTTCTTAGCAAATTCCCTGAACATGCAATTATTTCACCCTGAAACGCTCCCAAGCTATCAGAGACGAGATGGGGAACAAAGCAGTTAGTGAAAATTGTGTAATCAAATAATTATTTATAGCATAGCTGGCACTCAGACAAAGCTGTGTCCGCAGGACTAGGCGGGCAGGGTGCAACTCCGGTGTCACAGGGACCAGCAGGCACACGAGCCTGGCTGCACAGCCACAATCGCCGCGTTGCTTACTCCTGCTGGTAGCTTTGCTCCTCCGCGCAGATCGTACCCACGCCCCATTTGTTTGGCTCGTTAGGGAGCAGCGAAGCGGAGCTGGTGGGAGCCGGGCTGGTATCGGCTGTTGTCCCTGCAACGCGGGGCAGAAAGGATTGCTGCTATCTTCTAATACGCTTCACTGAAGCTTCTTCAGCAAGGAAATTCCACCAAACAAGATGATAAATCGCTTCTGCGTGCAGGAACCGGGCACGATGGGCGGATGGGCTTTCCCCGCACCCCTCGCGGGGCTGTACCCACCCAAAATCAGACGCTGCCGGGCGCCCGCGGAGCTCAATGAGCTGGCCGTGGGTGCTGGGCTGGGAGGCAGCTCCCAGTACAGGGCACCACATATCAGCCTGTCCGTGCGTTTTGTGTCTGGGATCATCCCAAGAGCAGCCTGGCTGTGTGCAGGCTGTACAGACATGTCTTAGCCTGTCCTATGGTTTTCGTCCATCACAGGAGGGAGCAAAGCTTGATGCCCAAATTAAACAGCACTCAGAAATCCAGGGAGGAGCTGAAGCTGTTACTGGTGAAGACACCAGCTTGTGGGGGATCCGCTGCCTCCAAATGATGGGGCTGTAAAAAAGGAGCAATTGCGTTCAGCCTGTGGACATCCCTCCTGCCCCCCAGGTCCTCTATCCTTCCTTCTTCCCCTAAAAGCAGCTTCTTTCCCTGTGACAGGACAGTATTAGCACCTGTAAAAATGGAAGCACTAAAAAGCCGGTGGGAATGGGGATATACACAACTGCAGACGTGCTGGAAACGTCTCCATGTGCAGAACTGCAGCGCTCGCAGCGCCCAGCCCAGGAGTCAGGTAAATCAGCGGCTGAAGGATGATCCCAGCGAGGTGACTTTATGGAGGAAAGGCAGCCAGAGAAGATGTGATGCTTGGGCTTCTGGCACGGGGGATGTAATGAGTGTGGGAACGGCAGCATCGTAATGCAACCCTCGTCCCAGAACAAAGGACAGCGAGTGGAGGAGCTGAGAATCCCGTTACGTGCATATATCCATATTATCCTGGGATGAATCACTCTTGACAAAGTGCATTTCTATGTCTCTTCGGCTCCTTTCAGCCCTCACACACACATCCCAGCGTTACCATAACCCGCAGTGCTTCCCACAGGCAATATACTGCACACATCGTTCGTGCTTATCATGTCTATCGTACCAACTTCCACAACAGGGACAAGAATGAAGTCACCTCATTTAAACAGAAAATAATTTTAAGAAAATCTATTCTCATTTTAGGGCTAGATGATCATCGCCATGTGAACAGAGAGCTCCTGTGTGTAATCACGGCAGCCATAAACACACGAGCAATAACCACACATTTAACGAGCTCGTCTGCCAAACAGGGCATCTCCAGGCACGTCAGCGAGACGGCTGGGGTGCTGGGACCACCCACCCTTGGGACCCACAGGGACCCCGCCAACGCAGCAGGCACAGGCATGAGCATCGCGTGAGCATGGCGCTGTGCTGTCCCATGCTGTGCACAACACCCCCGTTCGGGTCAGCTCCGGCTCTCGTTGCACCGGTCCGTGTACAAAGTCATTCCCCTCGCAGGCATTCGTGTAATTTGTCCAGAATCTGCTTCGACTGCATTTACTCAAATGCATTTACTGCCAGCTCAGCCCCACCTACAGCCAGGGGCTCTCCGCAGGGTCCCCCGCCAGAATTCCTGTTCGCGCTGGTGCAAGCTCTCGGCTCTCCTGCAGCACAGAGCAGCTGTGCCACTCCTCTCCCTCGCACGTCACCCCTGCACGCGCACCGGTCCCACTGGTGACGTCGGGTATCCTGGGTCATGTGTTCTGAACCCTACAAACGAGTGCTCGAGTAACTCGTTTACACAATCACTACTATCCTGTCCCAGAGGAATTTATGTATAGAGATATGAATTACAGTTATTTATTTTATTGCCCAATTTTAGATCTTATCAATAATCCAGGTCTAGAAAACAACCAGAGTTTGGAAGAGGTGCGTAGAGAGCAGCACACACTTCCCATCTTGCACCAGGGCAAGATGCTCCACGGGAAACTATCGATGCAACGGATCTGTGGGACCATGGGGAAGGGCCTTGTGCTCAGGGTGAAACTGGAGTTGGTGGCAAATACCAAACTGGTATTTCAGGGTGCGAGTCAGAGAACGGTTTGGGTTGGAAGGGACCTCAGAGATCATCCAGTTCCATGCCGTGGTGCCAGGTCTGTGTTTCAGGAAAGCTAACCGTCGTTGCTCGCCTGGCACCGCATTTCTGGGGCAAACGCTGCATCAGGGCACGGGGGTGCCAGGACACACAGCACGGCCTGCCCCCATTTGGGGACAGGGTAGCACGAGCAGGGGAGGGAACTGAAGGACCGGATGGCAAGCACGCAGAAAGTGAGCCTAAATTTTAAGAGGCTTTATTACAAGTCTGTTGATGTCCTCAAAGTCTTTTTAAGCATAAGGTCTACTGTGCTGCTTGTGGCCTTTCCAGAATAACACCTAACAGGCATTGATTTTGTTTTAGATCCATTTGTCCTGAACACCTGCTTGGGTTATAAATGCAAATAAAAGCAGAAGTTAAAGGAAAGAGTTCCCTGGCTGTTAAACAGAGGACGTGTTCACCTTGGTTGTATTGACCTGGGCTTGCCTGAGGTGTCTGAGCCAAGGCGTAAGATAACGCGTGCAGTCTCCCCGGGGACACCAGGCCTGGCACCAAGTCCCAGGGCTGCCCCGGCCCAGGCAAGGCAAGGCGCAGGCGCTTCTGACCCAGCACAGTGCCCAACCCTGGGGACAACAGGGGCCCTGAGTACACCAAGGAGCAATGGACAGAAGGAGCAACGGACACCGCCGAGGCAGCTCGCGCTATCGAGCATTAAACACAGACTACACAGAGCCACCGCGGTGCTGCAGGTAACGAGCACAGCCCCGCAACAGCCCGTGGAAAGCCTGAGCAGAAAGGCTGAGGCATCATTAGAACTTCCCTGGAACAAATCCTTCCTACGTACGTTTTGCTGTCAGAATCAGATCCTGATGACGCATTTCAGCGACATACACTGCACATTTCCCACAGCTTTTTCTGGTGGAAAGCCCTTCGTGCAGAGGGAGACGGTTACACGCCGGGACTTCCACAGCTCCGGGTTCAGTGACGAAGGGTCAGCAACGGTGGCTGTGCATGGCTGTCCGCACGGGGAGGTCCCACCAGAGCCTGCACCGTCCCTGCCATGCTGGGGACACACTGTCCCCTCCAAGAAGCAAAGAAACTGAAAAATCAAAACATAAAGCCCAGCAGCAGATGGAATACATGTGCCTCCGCTCTCCGCAGTGTTCCCTCATGTCCTCTGCCTGCACTCAGCAGAAACAGGGCTGGTAACAAGATCTACGACAAGAGATTCCTTCATCCGAGACAAACCCCACTTTCACACGCGCTTTCCCAACAGGCAAGGGGGACGGCGCAGACTGGGAGCTGGTGGCTGGCATTGCAGAGCTTGTTCTAGGCGTGCGGCTGCAGCGCTGAGGCGGGCACACAAACACCGTAATTGGAAGGTGCTAGGGAGTTATCGGCGCTATCCACAGAAAGGCAATTACTGCTTAAAAATTTATCTTTTTTGGTCACCTTATTGTTATTTCCTCTTTAATGGCAGAATGAGCAAAACAGGAGATTACTTAGCCACGTTCCCCCACAAGGGAAAATGCCATTTAAATGCAAAGGAGCGCACGGTGCTCAGCACCCACCCCTGCCCACTCCGCTCATCCCGGCGGGCCAGGCCACCACAGCGATTCGGTGGCCAGTCTGAAATCCTCCACCTGAAGTCCTGTGCCACCTCTTTCATTTTTACCATTTTCCAACACAACTCTACTTCTCTGCTCCCACCAGACTGGCCACTGGTAAGCCCATTGTCAAGGGAACAAGGGAACAATTTCCCATGCACCTTTCCACTGTTTCTCCATTGTCCTCGTTTTCTCCAAGGTCATTAAAAGCACTGCTTACAGGTGTTGCCTCAATTGTGAGGTGCCCTGTCTTTCCCTTCCACCCTAAACTATCAGTCTTGGTACTGGCCACCATCTCTCATGATCCCCCAGCACCCACAAGAGAAGACGCGTGCCCACCATCCCTTTTGGCATGGACTCAGCTCCTCTTCTCTCCTCTCCCCTGCACTCCACACATTTACAGTGTCTCCTGCAGCCTGTCATTTGGAGAATCCTCTTCAACACCTTCATTAGTTTTCTGTGCAGTTCTCTGCAAACTGTCGCATTTGTCTTTGCTTCTCATTTGTTTCTGCATAATTTCATCCACCAACACATCTTTAATTAACAGCTCTGTGTTGATGATTCACAGATGCACCTTTCAGCTCCAGACACTTCTCCTTCAGTTCAGACCCCCGTTCCAGCCCGCCTCCCTCCCAGCCCGGAGGAGGTCGGTCCTTCAGGTCTAGGGAAACACCAGAGAGCTCACTCACTCTCACCACACTTTTTTCTCCATTACTGTGGTCGACATCTTGATCGCATGAGTAACTCGGGTTCACACTCTGGGGCCATCCTCAGCTTGGGTCTCCCTGTGTCCCCATGTCCTGGCTATATCCACATCTTGCCAGTTCTTTACCCCAAGGATTTAAAAGTCAGTCTCTCCTATTTCCATGCAAACAAAATCCTCATCTCCATAATCGCAAAGCTCTTCTCTTTGGCTATTTTACTTTCAGTAAAGTAAGCTGCTGCTTTACCTCCCTCCTCTCACCTGAAACAGGGTTCAGGGTTGTCTTCCTGGAGACCCTTGCGGAAAGGATGTCCTCTCCAAGGCTACTGGAGAAAAGCCTCCCATACCAACACCTAAAAGCAGCGACCTGGCTTGGAACAGAGCTCCACAGCCCACGCCCATCCCCTCAAATGCCCAGGCTGCCAGCCTTCAGCAGCTTTGCTTTGGGGACCATCAGCCAAGTTAGCTGATCATTCTGGTTGTCACTATTCATAGGAAGCGACAGGGAGAATCACAGGCTGTAAGACAACTCACTTAAGACTCATCAAAAATTGCCTGCGTGTGTGTGGGGGGGTCTGTCTTCACATTTATCCCATGCAAGTAAAAGGAAAACTAAGCTTTGGCATCTTTAGCTAACAACGCATTCAGAGACCAGCATCCAAAAAGGAAAAAAGCAAAATTATGTTCTTCATGCAGCAGAGAAGGCTGACACAGAATGAAAAGAGATGTCAGAAAACCCAGGAGGAGATCATCAGCTGCACTGGATGGCTAAGGAGACTGGGAAGGAGAAGGAAGGAAAACTGGGAATGGCAAAAGGGATTCATGAATGATGGCTGCTTGTAAAAATTTAAAAATCTAAAAAATTATTTCCAACAGCGCCTGGCTTTGGACTCCACGCTGTAAACAGGCTCATAAACACGCCAGATGCCTTTTTCTCTGCTGTCCCCGCTCATTAGGAAGCCGCAGCCCGCTGGGAACGGCACTGCCATAAGTAAATGATGAGAGAACATATTGCCTGGTGCCAGCCTTCACCTTTCTCCAAGATGGAAACAATCACGGGCGTTTTGATTGTTAGGGTGAGAAAACCGTTAATGATGTGTTGATGAACACGAAGTTAATTTTCCAACACGTTTCCTACAAACTGTTTCCGTAGGAATTTTCCTCAGAGCCCAGAAAGCAGCCTTAAAGAGCCCTGTTAAACACTGACTGTGCTGGGAGCACTGCCGAAAACGCCTTTGGGCAGCGTTTCCAGGGCAGGTGGAGGGGGCCGGGCGATTTCGGTTAAGAGAAATGTCCTCTCTGCCCGGCAAGGAGGGGGGAAGGCAGGGCGGCTCAACTGGTCACTGCTGCTTTGCTGTTGGCTTTCCCCTCCCCAGAAATCCCAAATCAAGCCGAGAACAGCCGTTTCCCAGGCTGGGTCAAGCTGAGAGTGCACGTTCAGAAGGAAAATGGAACCAGCCTCCACAGCAGCGCAGGGGAAAGCAAGAGCAAGCTGGGAGGGGAGAACTGACATGTGCAGGGGTGACTTTGGGACCAAAAAAGATCTCAGGAAAAGGAGAGAATAAAAACAAAAACCAGAGAGAGAATAGCATACACAACATGCAGTGTCCCAGGAGACCAGCCTCTGCTTGGCTTGCAGGGACCTTGCATGGCAGCACAGCTCACCATCTGGAGTTTCAGATTTCCTTTCTATGTTGAAAAAAAAAAA